>PVJA010006664.1:36219-72242 GCA_004027025.1 Myocastor coypus | reverse complement strand
TGTTCTTTGTTATGGAAATATTTCACTTCTCCCTCATACTTGAAGGAGAGTTTTGCCGGGTACAATAGTCTGGGCTGAAAATTGTTTTCATGGAGGACTTGAAGCACTCTGCTCCATGCTCTTCTTGACTTCATGGTTTGTGAAGAGAAATCCGCTGTTATTCTGATGGGTTTTCCTTTAAATGTGATCTGTTTCTTTTTCTCTAGCAGCTTTTAGTATATTATTCTTCAGCTGGATTTCTGGTATCTTGACTGTTATATGTCTTGGCGTGTTTTTAGTTGGGTTGATGTTATTTGAGGTTTTGTAGGCTTCAGTTACCTGAATGTCAGATTGTTTTCTCAAATTTGGGAAGTTTTCTGCTATTACTTCTGCCCATATTCTTTTTATATCATTTGTATTGACTCCTTCTTTCTCATTAATTCCCATTAATCTCATGTTTTTCATTTTTGCATCGTCTTGCAGATGATGAATTATTTTTTTCCTGCATTCTGGTTGTTTTTAAAAGATCCTTTCTTACTCTTTCACTGGCTGCAACTGTGTCTTTAAGGTTCGAAACTCTATCTTCATTTTCGTTCATTCGGCTCTGCTAACTTGTGATTGAGGTTTTATTTACTTGTACATCTCTTTGAAACTGTTTCATGCAATCTATGTCTTTCCTATATTGCCCTGTCAGGGAGTCCATTATTTTTCTATTCTCTAAGTTTTTATCGATGTCATCTTTAATAGTATTGAAGCCTGTCATTATGGTTATCCTTTCTCTCTCTAATACAGAGATTATTTCTGTTCTGTTCTCCTTTGTACTTTTGTGTAGTTGTTCCCCTACTTGGGATACTATTGATTTAGGCATGTCTTTCTCAACTTGAGATATTATTTCTTCTCTGATGTCCTCTATATGTTTCTCCAGTCGTTTTTCCACTTCATGTATTTCTTTTTTTACTTCAGATGTTATCTCTGATCTCAGTTGCTCTATAAGTTTCTGCACTTGTGTGTCTGCCTCAGATGCTGCCAATTCAGAGGTTTCATCTGTATAATTCTCATTTTCTTTCATGATAGTGTCTTCTGTATTTGGTTTGGGTGTGCAAGTGTCCTGAGATTGCCTCCTACTCCTTGTTGTTATCATTTTGTATGGAAGCGACCTCTGCACTTTGGTGGTGTTATGCTGTGTCTATGGGCGTTTGGTCTGGAGACTCCAAGCTGGTTCCTCTATAGAAGTTCCTGAGTCTTGTGTTGGAGCTCTGGCTGCTAGCTTTTGTGAATCCTGGCCGATGTGGTCCGTAGGTGGAGGTGGAGCTTTGGGATCGAATAGTCCTGGTAGGCTCATGGACCAGATCGGTTGCCAAACAAGGTATTTGATGGGTTCAGTGCTGGAGCTTGGGCTGGAGGGGTTCAAAAAAAAAAAAAGGAGTGGGGAGCGGGGAAAGGGAAGGCGGGCCAGGGATCTTGACCCATCCGGCGCGCGGCTGGGCTCCCAGGGGTGCGGTTTGGGTCTAGGTTGGAACAGGAAATTCTCTTTCTTTCTTTCTTTCTTTCTTTCTTTCTTTCTTTCTTTCTTTCTTTCTTTCTTTCTTTCTTTCTTTCTTCCTTTCTTTCTTTCTTTCTTTCGCCTTATTGCTTGAGCTGGAACTTGCAGTGCGTTGCTGAATAGTTTTGTTAGTGGTCACCCTTGTCTTAATTCTGATCTGAGAGGGAAAGCTTTCAGCTTTTCCCTTTTGAAAATAAGGTTAGTTGTAGACTTGTCATGTATGTATGGCCGTAATCATGTTTAGGTGCATTCCTTATATTCCTAATTAGCTGTTTTTTTTCTTAAAACCATGCTAAATTTTTTTTTTTTTTTTTTGGCTTTTTGAGACAGGGTCTCACTGTGCAGTTCAGGCTGGCTTTGAGCTCACTTTTGTAGCCCAGGCTGGTCTCGAACTCGCAGCGATCCTCCTGCCTCAGCCTCCCAAGTGCTGGGATTACAGGCGTGAGCCACCACGCCCAGCTAACCATGCTAAATTTTAATAAATACATTTAGTAACATGATTTTCTCCTTTATTCTCTTTGTTTGTGGTGTATTGTGAATCACTCTCTCATCCCAGAGATAACCCATTTGATCATGGTGTTTCTTTCCATGTACTCTTGAATTCAGTTTCTTGGTGTTTTACTGAGTATCTGTACTTTTAGGGACAGTGGCTTATGCTTTCTTTTCTTGTCAAGTTTGACTTTGGGGCGAGGGTAATGCTAACCTTATAAAAAGAGTTTGGAAGTGTTCCTTCCTCGTCAGTTTCTTGGAAGTATTTTAGGAAGATTTCTTTTCTTTAAATATTTGGTGAAGCTGGGCGTGGTGGCTCACGCCTGTAATCCCAGCACTCGGGAGTCTGAGGCAGGAGGATCGATGCGAGTTCGAGACCAGACTGGGCTACAAAAGTGAGCTGAAGGCCAGCCTCAACTGCATAGCGAGACCCTGTCTCAAAATAAATAAATAAATAAATAAATAAATAAATAAATAAATAAATAAATAAATATTTGGTGCAATACCCTGACCCTAAAGCCATCTGGTTCTAGAGTACTTTAGCTGTTGTTAATGGGGTCATGATTAATGTTTCAGTTTCCTTATTGAGTATTAATTTTGTTCATAATTTCTGTTTCTTTACAGTTCACTTTTGGTGGGTTGTATGATTTAGAGATTTAATCATTTCTTTGAGGTTATCCAAGTTGTTGTATTATAATTTTTCATAATAATGTTTTGTGATCTTCACATTTCCATGGTGTCAGTTGGAGTATTTCCTCATTCATTTATAGTTTTGTTTGATTTTACTTTGTTTCCTGTTGGTAGTCTGAGCCTCTAAGGGTTGTTAATTTTGTTTATCTTTTCAAAAAACATTTTTTTTAGTTGTATTAATCTTTTCCATTTTTGCTTTTCTTGTTTCATGTATTTAAAAAATTTAATCTTCATTATTTGCTTCTACCTTCATTGAGGTATCAATTTGTTCATTTGAAATCTTTCTTTGTTTCTTAATTAAGGCATATATATCTCTAAACATTTCCCTTAGAACCATTTTTGTTGTATCCTTCAAGTTTTGATGTACATTTTTTACTCATCTCAAAGTGTTTTTATTTATTTATTTATTTATTTATTTGTCTTTTTTGAGAAAAGGTCTCACTATGCAGTTCAGGCTGGCCTTGAGCTCACTTTTGTAGCCCAGGCTGATCTCGAACTCGCACCAATCCTCCTGCCTCAGCCTCCTGAGTGCTGGGATTACAGGCGTGCGCCACCACGCCCAACTCTCAAAGTGTTTTTAAATGTCCTCTATGATTCTTTTCTTTAACTCATTGGTTATTTAGTAGTGCCATTTAATTTTCATAAAATTTTGGACCCTCTAAATTTCTTTCTAACTTTATTTTATATAGGTATGATTTTAGTCATCTTGAATTTATGAGGACTTGATTTGCTAGTCATGTTGTCTATCCTGGAGAATGTTCAATGTGTACTTAAGAAAATTTTATATTTTGCTGTTAATGGATGGTGTGTCCTGTCTGTCTGTCTGTCTGTCTGTCTGTCTGTCTGTCTGTGTATCGGATGTTGTTGGCTTATAGTGTTTTTGGCTTCTTTGATTTTACTTGTGATGCCCAAATTTTGTAATTGAAAAATATGTGGCTTAAAGACTCAGAAGAGTTAAAACAATACCCTCAAGGCCTCCTTATTAGTAAGTGGCAGAGTGGTATTGAAGCCTAGCTGATCTGGTGGCATTTATGTGTTCTTGTAGGACTATGAGTGTAAACAGTCGCCAGTTTAATAATGGCTTGATTTGTAATTTTTTTTTTTTTTTTGATGTTACAGTGTTTCGAAAGTGGTAGACATTCTTCAGATTTTGAATTTGAATCTTTTCTCCATATTAGCAATGTGCTGCAGTCTGATCCTCTCATGATGCTGGGGAGTTGGCGAAGAGTCACTGAAAGGGGGAGCTTCTCACCCTCTACAAGTGTTCAGTAGATTAGATGTATTTTTGATCCATGATATGTGTGAGTTATGATGCATTTATCAGGATGTAACACCATCGTAAGTTGAGGAGCATTTGGAATATTTCTCCCTTCTCTACAGGTTGTGTTCTAAGACCCCCCCCCCCAGTACATTCCTGAAACCAGATAGTGCTGAACGCTATCTGTACTGTATATTTTTTCTATATCTATCATAAAGCTTACTTTATAAATTAGATACAGTAAAATGACAGTATTAACTAATAATACAGTAGAATAGTTATGATAGTATACTGTAATGAAATCTTCAGCAGCACTGTTGATCTGAAAACCAAGCAGCCCACTCAGTAAGTACTGAGCAGGTAGCATGCATCCCTGTGCATCTGGCCAGAGGGGTCTTCCTGTCCTTAGGGCTGGGAAGAGGCGGTGAGGCTTTTCATCACGGCATTCAGGAAGGCATGTAGTTCAGTAGTTAAGAATTGTTTGGTTCTGGAATTTTTCCCTTAGCATTTTCAGATCATGGCTGACCATGGATACCTGAATCCCAGAAAGTGAGACTGAGTACCAATGGATTTACCGTGGGGTCCAGTTCTTACCTCAGAGCTCCTTCTATATTTGACTTTGTTAAATAATTTATTGTTGACCTACATTCTTATCAAATTTTTTTCTTTCTGTTGTGTATACTAGAATATTAGTTGCCTGAGGAATTTAATTTAAAGAAATATTACTCAATTCTTTAGTTAAATGCAAACTCTTAATCTAAGAAAATTTCTTCACATGTCTTTCATTAAGAACTTCATTTTTCTCTTTCTCTTTGTGAAAAATCTGTAGAAACTGAGACTTGTAGGAGCTTAGTTTCTCTCTAATGATTTCCATTCAGGTTTAACCTTCACAATTCATTTTAACTTGAGAGACACTTGAGATGGTTTAATTAAACTTTTTACTGAGTAGTAATTGATTTATTATTTTGGTCTTGCTTTATAACATGAAGGTTCCTAAATCCTCTGGTTTATTTTATAGCCTTTTAATCTTTTTTACTCATGTAGGAAGTGGTCTGCAGAATGACCTTTCATTTTCCTTCCTTTTCCTAATCAAATCTCTGGCTGTGATCCCAGAACAAACTGCCTAACACACCAAGCTCATTTTTAAGCGTGTGTGTAAGTGAACTTGTATGAGTGTATAATGGTGTGTGATGGTATCTGTGAAAGTACATGATTGTGTACTTGTGTAGTTGTGAGTGTGACAGTGTGTATGAGTATACACTGATGGTGTGAGTGTGATTGTGTACATGGGTAAGTAGGAAGCACGTATAATTGTGCACTTGCCCTCACTCTGCTGCTCCTGGACAGTCAGGCTTGCTGAAGGAAGTTTCCGTGGGTCTTCTGAGGGACCTTCATCAGGTCTTCTGCTCGGCCGTCTTTTGCCTGCTTCTGTATTCCCAACAGGAGCTTTGGCCCTTTCCGGTTTCCCCTTTCCTTCCCTTCTCCCCTGTCCTTCCTCTCTGTTCGTCAGCTGCTTATTGTGTGCACACTCTATGCTCCATGCTGTGCTCAGTGCTTGGGGTACAGGGGTCCCAGGTTCTGTGCCTGTGCTGGTGCCTCTCTGGCTAGTGGACGGCAGGCAGGCTGAGAGGCACTTGAATGCAGCAGTGAGTTTGGTTGCTGAAGTCAGGGTCATGTATTCTACTTTGAGGACAGAAAGAGGCTTTTCCAGAAGGCTAATGCTTGCTTTTGAATTTACAGTATTGTTTCTTCCGGGCATTTTCTCTAAACCATGTCAGTCTGAGTGTGTGAGGCATGTTGTGCGTGCTGTTCCAGTAGCAGCAGGGGGTGGAATCCTCCTGTGCGCCCTGGTTGGCATGTAAGGTGGCAGAAAAGGCCCACATCTGCTGCCAGATAGACTCTGGCCCCAGTTGTGGGGCTTTGGCAGGGATATCAGGGACTCAGGTTATGTGCTGCCTTTGTGTGGTGCCCTGAGGTGCCCCATCCTGTGTGGATGAGTTAGGACAGGCACTCTTTCTGGGTGAACAAACTACACGTGCTCAGGGTGAATGCGGCCAGGCCTGAGCATGAAGCCTGGCTAGTGGAAGTAGCGCTCGTGAGTCTTCCAGGCTGTGCCTTGTCATTATCAAAGGAAGGTGTGACACTCATGTTTTTCATAGATTCTGAGATGGGTGTGTGTTCTGCTGTACATGGCACATCACACTGAGAGAGTCTGCACTAAGTAAAGGATATGAGGGGAACCCTTGTGCTCCCTGGGCCTGCACTCTGTAGTGCCGGGAGTTCTGTCACAGGGAGCAGTGTGGCTATGTAGGGCTATCTTCATGTTTCTGTAGAGCCACAAATAGAAGTCAAAGTGGGGTATTTCTGTCTTCTGTCATCAGGAGAGCTGACCAGAGGACTTGTTCCAACACAGGTGTATAGTCTACCAACTCTGAAGAAACAGGTCTGGGTACAAACCCTGGCTCTGTCAGCGGGCTACTCCTGTGAGCTTGGAGTAATCTTTGTAAGCGTCAGTGTTCTTGACTATGTAGTGGAGCTAATCCTGGGAATTAAATGAACAAAGGCATGTGCAGTGTGTGGCGTGGGCCTGAGGAACACGTCCCTGTTGTTTTCTATTCTGGTCACGCACAGGTATTGTCTTGGCGTGCTTGATAAGCCATGGGGAGCAGGCTTGGGGCTCTTGGGCCACAGAGGCCTTGCCCTGCAGAGCAGTCTGTCCCCACAGAGGGATGTTGCATTGTTCAGAAACCTAACAGGCTCATGTTCCTAAGTCCCTGTTAAATAATTCATTGTCTCTTCTATTGCTTCCTGGGCTTTGGAAATAAATGCCAGGGAGATTGACTGTCAGGACCCTAAGATGTTATTCTTCAAGAGTTTTCTGAAATCCTTGAGCTGGTGTGATTGGAGATTGAGTTGCCAAGTGAGTCCTGCAGGCTGGCTTACCCATGGCCTTTGGCAGAGCACATATGTGTGTCCCCAGTTCTATATTGAGTTTCTTGGTGTGTGAGCCACTTATAATGAATAAATCAAGGAGAAGTGCATATTGAGTAGAACGAACAGCAGAATGCTTAGACATTAAGGAGCTCCATTGTCCAACAGTGCATGGGGCAAGTCATAGCTTCTTAAAGGGACATTCCAGATTGGAATGTTTGAAATTACCAGTCAGTTCTGAATTTGGTGCCTAGTGTTATAGTGGGTCATTTTTGTTAACAGTGACTATAGGACAGAGGCAGTTCTGTGCTTCTTTTTCACTTTAGAAAATGCGACAGATTCAAACCCATATCTGCCTTACTGGAAGTCAGAGATCTCTTCAGGGCTCATACTGGCTCCATTAAGTTGACCTTCGCTACAAACACCTGAGGCATGAGTCAGCAGAAAAGTTGGTTCTATAAACTCTGCCAAGCCACTTGGACCTTTGGTGCTCTTGTTTCCTTTCCTTTTGAGGAGTTATGTTGACTAAACTCATCTTGTGTGGTTTTGCGAGGAAAAAATGAGATCATAGCTGGAATGTCTTGGAAACTTGAGTGATGCAAAAAGGAAGGGCTTAGGTTATTAGATTCTTTCACTGTGCTGGGCTGTTGTTTCATAGTGTTTCGTAGTCTTTTGATTGAACTTAACAGCCTTCATCTGATTCTCTTTCTGGCAAGCTTTCGGCCTTGGATCTGCAAGGATGATTTTCTAAGAGGAAGTTGTCCCCAAACTTTAGCTTTAGAGTAGGATTAAGAGGCAGTAAATTGGAACACAAAAAATCACTTTCCACCTGTCTTCTTTCCTGTCATCAAACAACTGATTTATTGTCTACTTCAAAGGCCATGGAACGTGACAATTAAAGAGCCAGTTTGAACCTCAGACTTATAAGTGAAAAGAAAAAGACAACCAGAAAGCTGAGGGTGTGCATAGTCCTTACCCGTGGCTCAGGCTGTGACAAGGGCAGGTGAGCAGATGGCCTGCCTGGGTGGCCTTGCGGAGGAGGTGCTGAGGCCTGAGCTGGGTGTGAACGTGTGAACTGGGGCTAGGAGTGAAGGTGGCAGGCACAGGCAGGGACAGTGGGACGGGTAAATGAGGGACAAGGATTACCCTCTTGTATAGGAAGGGAGAGATACTACACTGTGCAGTTGAGTGGGAGACCAGGGGGGGAAGGAGAGGCAGTGTGTGCGTGTGTGTGTGTGTGTGTGTGTGTGTGTGTGTGTGTTCAGGCCATGTGCTAATGAGCAATGAAAGCCAGGTCTGAGAGTTGCAGGGCAAAGTCATCTAGAACAGTGGAAGGTTCTAGAGTCAGGGAACGATGGTGAGATACAGGCTGGGGGTAGGGAGATGCCCAAACAGGAAGCTAGAGCTGGACACTGCAGTTGCCTGAGAATAGACCGGAAAGTTAATGCACAGATGCATTTGCAGGACAGTCCCTGAGTCCAGTGACAGGGAGCAGGAACTTGGGAGGAGGACATGGAATGTATGGCCATTCAGGTGTTTTGATGGAGAGCCTGCACTTTTTCTTGCCTAGTTCTAAGACCCAGAGCTCTTTTTAAATGTGTGAGTAGTTGGCAGCAGCACTCGTGTTCAGTGCTTACGTTACTCCACGCTCATTTATGAGTAGTTTATTTCTAGCTAACTAATTGGCCTTGAGGCCCTGAATTATGGATGTCGCAAGATGGAAGTTTAGTTTTGTCACCGTTGTGTCTGAGGCTTTTCCAAAGCTTTAAGGACTGATTTCATGTTTCTTCCTGTGACAGCCAGATTGCCTGTTGCTTGTTACTTTAATTTCCGGGGTTCATTGGGCCAGCTAGTGCTGAGAGGAATGAACACTGGGGGGTTCCACTTTGGGAAGAGAGATTCGCTCTCGGCGTGTGGCATCGTTGCCGTGCGCCCCCCACCCCATGTGGACTGCGTGCAGCTGCACACGCGGTAGGCACTGCAGTTGTGCGCTCTGTGCTCTGGTTTGTGTCTGTGGGAAAAACATGGGGCATTGCCATGTTGCATTTTGCCAGATTTTGGGGGCACAGTTCTCTTGAAGACTACAAAGTCTACCCAGCACTTCTGACACCAGTCACAAATTCAAGGGACACTAGAGGCTACCCTCTGACCCGTTATCTATAGATTTGGAGATCCCAGCACCAAACCTTGAAAATTCCTACACTTACAGTTGCTGAACCAGGACTTAGAAGGGTCCCATTGGAGCTTTTCCCCCTCCTTTCCGTAAGTTCTGGATAGCGTCACTCCTTCCTGTGTTCAGTGTGTGACAACATTGAGAGCACAGCCAGGCAGAACTCTCATTCAAGTCATGGCTGTGCAGTTTTTGTACAGATTCCACAATATGCTGCCCATGAAGGATGGTTTCTAAACCTCTTTGAGCTCCCGGCTACACCTTCTGCTTCTGGTTCCTTTAGAGGGCAGAGCTGAAGTGCCATGTTTCAGAGCCCTGATTATAAGATGTCCAGGGCTCAAAGTCCACAGGCAAACAAGGGCACTCCCCTTGCAGGGGTGGGTGAATGGGGCCAGCCACGGGCCTGGAGATCACCTCTCAGTCACCCCGCAGAAGGCAGGCCTCTCTTGGGATCACGGTGCTTCTTAGCTGCACAGCTGCATTCTGTGAGCTTTTCAGAGTGGTGGCCCTGACCTGTGAGGCAGGACACTGGCATCAGTCACTGGGTACCAGAGCTGCACCCCTTCCAGTACACTGTTGCTCTCTGTGTTTCTGCAGTTAGACGGACATGACAAGAAGCGGGTGTCTCATGGCCTGCTCACTCTGTTGCTCTGATGTTAGTTGCTGCTCCAGTAGGTTGTACTTGTTTTTGTAAAGAATATTAATAGGAAAAGTTTTAATGAGTTTTGAGGTAAATGGTTTCTCTATATTCTGTCAGGACATTATCCCTCTTACGCCCAGGCACAAGGGCTGATCTGTCTGGAGATGGCCTCTGTTGTGGTTGGTGAAGTCCATGCTGGCAAAGGCATCAGGTGGGCTTAAGGCTGTTACTTTATCTCTCTGGGCCTTTAGTGTACTTTCAGTTCTTTAAAGCCCTCTCTCCTATATTTTCTAGCATGCCCAGTGAGATAGCGTGATGGCTGCGTGTTGGCTGCCTTGGCTGAGGAGGGCGCTGGCTTGAATTCTCAGTCATGTGACCCACCCTTGGCTGCCCAGTTGTACAAGCACTGGTCCTACATGGCTGCCCCTTGCCAGGACATCACTGCCTTCTATGCAGTCTCACAGGTTCTCCAGGTCGTGGTCCCGGACAGGCTCCTTTATGCAGCACCGTAGCCCTGCTGCTGAGTTGGCCACTGTGGCTTCCTGGCTGGTAGGCGTAGGACACTCTCTTAATTAGAGGCTCACTGGTGTGTGAGCAGTGAGTAAAGTGGGTATGTTTGACTATTCCATGCCACACAAAAGAGAGAGGCAGGAGGCCTCTGGCAGCTGGCCTCCATCTGTGGTGGACGTTCTCTAAAAGGTGCCAGGATCTAGTGCTCTTCCCTTTACCCCACTGTTCAGATTCAAAGAGGGCTGTGCCCATGCTGTGCCTTAGCCTGGCAGGCAGTTCAGCATTTGGGATGTCAGTCAGGTTGGGGAGCCCCTGGCTTTGGCTGTCTGAGAGGCCCCTCTCACGGAATCAGTCACATCCCCTGGGGCCACAGTGTTCTACCTGTGTGTGACTGTATGTGTGGGTCTCCTCCCAACCCCACTGGCCCTTCTTCATTCTCCCCTTCATTTAGAGGTGAAAGCCTTAAAGATGAACTCTAAGAAGATGTGCATGTTGTGAAGAGCCATGGAACTGGCTTGGAAGCAGCTCTGATGCCATTTAGAGTCACTGGGTCACTAAGAAACCTGAAAAACACTGTTACTGTCTGTTAGCCTACAATTTGGAAATTTAGATTGCAATTATTATTTTTTTTTTCTCACCAGGAAAATTTGATTCCTTTGAAATAATCTGAATAGTTATGTAACTCATTTAAAAAAAAAAAGTCTCCAAGCCTCTGACAATGCTGTGCAAGTAAGTCCAGAAGGTGATTCTGAGATCTAGACTTAGATGGAGGTGATGGCAAATGCGGGAAGGCTGTGGCCAGGAGGCTGGCGGGTGTAACTAACATGCTGTGCGCCTCACAGAAGGGGCCTGTGCAGAGGTTCCAGTCGGCGGAGAGTCTTGACACGGAGTATAGCCAAGTCAGTCACCAGAGAACACATAGGCGCAGCATTAGCACAGAAAATGGTATTCGTAGCTGCTAGTTGCTGCAACTGCTTTAGGCCTTTCATTTTTAATGAAGTCTGAAACTTGCACATTTTCTCTCACTCGGAAGTTGAGTGCATCCCCTCCCTGCTGCCTTGTTTGACTCCATTCCGCCCCCCCCCCTTTTTCTTACAGAGTTTTTGGTAATGAAGAGGAAGAGAGGCAGACCTAAGGGGTCTACCAAAAAGCCCACTGCAGAGGAGGATTTGGCAGAAAACACTGCAAGCCCCAGCAAGGACGGGCAGCCGGCCCCAGAAGCAGGCAGCGGCCTGGTGCCCGGCAGCCTGGAGTGCCGCAAGTGCTGCCGCAAGTTCTCCAACCCGCGCCAGCTGCGGAAGCACATCTGCATCATTGTGCTGAATTTGGGCGAGGACGAAGGAGAGGCAGGTACTGCTGCCCGGGGTGCCCACGTCAGCTTCTTATCAACAGTCGTAACCACTAATGTCTGTTTTTGGCCTGGTCGCCACCTGAAGAAGTTAACTTTCATAATGCTTCCTGGCTGTTCCCATGTATAACCTTTCACTTGGTAGCAGCAGCTCCGTGTGTAGGGCCACGGGTGCTTTGATAGGTGCTTTGGGGCTTCAGAGACAAAAAGTCCGGGCTCTACGTAGGTGGCTTATGCTCTGGGAGGGAAGATGGAGTTTTAAAATGCAGAATGTTAAAGAATAACAAATTGTCGTCAGAAAAAAGTGCTCTTATCAGAAGTCTGTGAATCCCATTTGGATTAAAGGGAAGATGTTCAGGTGTTGGTCAGGGTCCCCTGAGCAGTGCACTGCTCTTAGGATATGCACAGTACCTGGGGAGGACTTTGATGACCACTGGTAACCATGGACTAGATTTTGGAGGCTGTTGTGAAACACAATAAAGAATGCCAGTGCGTTCTGGGATGAGTTCTGGGTCAGGGTTCAGTTCTGAAGCAGCTTCTCGGGGAGCCTAGAAGAGCGAGGACCAGCAGCAGGAAGCGACGTGTTTGCTTTCCAAGCTTATCTGCACACAGCCCTGTTGGGAGCAGCAAAGCTGCTGTGCAGGGCGAGGCCTCTGGCCCAGGTGTGTTGCTGCTGTTGAGCGCTGCTCTATTTTCGAGAATTCAGGCACCAGCTGTGCTTAGAAAGTGCCCAGAGCCTTGCTCTGTGCTTGGTGTGCTGTGTGGAAGGCTGTTCCGACCTAGCACTGACTCTGGAATGTGGCCGCTAGGGCTCGAATCTGTTCCACACTCATTAGCTTCCTTCTGCCTCAGTTTCTCACTATAGTGTGGGACTCGAAACAGTGCTGTCTCATATAGTTGCTTTGAGTATTAAATGAGATAGGGCTTGTGAAGAGCTACTTACTGGGCTTGCTGTCTCAGTGGGTAGCCATATGGGTATAGCACTTGTCTTTCTTCCTGCTTAATGGCAGTTGGACACTGAGATTAAGTAATTTGTCTGATGTCCCTTAGTCAGTATGGGGAGCTGGTCTGTGTACCCAGCTATACTGCTTTGAACTCCTGTACTTAAACCCTTTAATATATGGTGAAACAGGACCTTAGCACATGTTAGGTAAACTGCAGAGTGGTTAGTCACCTACCAGACATCTAGGTCTGTCAGCAGTGCTCATTGTGAACATCTGTGCAGGTTATACAAGAATTCGAGATGCTGCTTCCTCTAAGGAAACCTCATGGTAATCACAGTAGATGTTAGTGCTGCCGGGCCAGTGCAAGGCACCGCGATCCTAGCTCACAGGGCAGCATTTCTCCGTGCAGACCAAGCAGTGGCTGTAGGGGAGGTATAGGCAGGGCACACGGGACTTCAGAGGGCTCTGCTTCTCCATTCAGAACCTAAGATCCTTTTGGCCAATCAAGACAGTTTCAGAAAGGTGGTGTTGGGAGGGGCTCCTTCACATAACCTGAAGCTGTGGTTTCCATGGCTTTTCACTGGGCTCCGGTTAGGGCACGTGTCTTCCTGCTCCTCACACATATGTTCTCTTCTTTCTTTCTTTCTTTCTTTCTTTCTTTCTTTCTTTCTTTCTTTCTTTCTTTCTTTCTTCCTTCCTTCCTTCCTTCCTTCCTTCCTTCTCTCCCTCCCTCCCTCCCTCCTCCTTCTTCTCCTTCTCCTTCTTCTTCTCTTTCTTCTCCTCCTCCTTCTCTTCCTCCTTCTCCTCTTCCTCTTCCTCCTCTTCCTCTTCCTCCTCTTCCTCCTCCTCCTCCTCCTCCTTCTTCTTTTGTCTTTTTGAGACAGGGTCTCACTGTGCAGTTCAGGCAGCCTTGAGCTTACTTTGTAGCCCAGGCTGGTTTCAAACTCACACTGATCCTTCTGCTTCAGCCTCCCTAGTGCTGGGATTGCAGGTGTGTGCCACCACGCCAAGCTCCTCCCTCCCATTTCTTGCTGGCCCAGCTGGCTAATACCGGTCATGTTTCTGTGTGAGGGGCTGGTGCTGGCCATCAGGGCACTTCCGTTGGGGTTTCCATCTGAGTGTCTGGCTATCTGACCATCCTCTGGCCTTCTGATGCTGCCGCTCGGGGTCTGTGTTGTCCCTGTCCCTTCTGGGCTTCCTCCTGTTGTCTTACTATCTGATCTTTTTTTTTCCTGCACACCATGGTGAACATCAGGAATTCCACTCTTTCAACACTGAGGATTCTTGCTTTTGCTTTTCCTGAACCTTAGGTCTGAGCCTAGCTTTGGGGCAGTTTGAGAACATGGTTTTGTGGATGCTCTCATGGGTCTGGGCTCAGAATCCTGGCTGTGAATCACAGTCTTTCTTCAATGTCCCCTTCATGGGGAAGTATAAATCCTTTGCCCTCTCCAAAGTGACCTTGCTAAGAGGCTGTCTGTCCTGGTCTTGTGCTGTGTGGCTGCTGTCAAGCAGGGTGCATCCAGTGACAATTCAGGTTGCTGTCAATTTTGCTGTTATAAATATCAGTCTAGAAAACATTCTTTTATGGTACATGTGTATTCATGCGCGTCCATGCATATATGCATATATTTGTGGATTTGCATTATTTTCACAGGATGCATTCCTGGAGGTCAAGAGGCCAGGTGGGAAAGTGTTATCGGAATGTATTGTTCAAGTTCTTCCCAGAGAGCTTTCACTAGCTCACTTTCCAGCAGTGCCTGGAGGTGCCCACCAGCTGTTATCATTTTTGTTGTCACTTAGAATGATGCAGCAAACTCTTAAGAAGAAAGCAGGAAGAACCCACAGTCTCACTGCCTGGTCATGACATCTGTCTCCCAGTGTGAAGAAGAGCAGCCCTTCCCTCTGGTGCTGAATGAGGCCATTGTGCATTTCTTGGGTGCTTCTCATTTGCATGGCAGGTTTTGTTTCTTTCTTTTTTTTTTACTCTAACTTGGTATTTTCTAGTATTTCTTAAGCTCTCCTTTATGATTTGCAGCTAATGGCTTTTAGTTCTCATGGCAACCTGAAGAGGTGTAGGCAGTGTCAATCATTCCCATTTTATGGAAGAAACAGAGGCTCAGAGAGGCTCAACATTTTGCATCTGGCACACAGCCTGTTCATGTTGGAGCTGCTTGTGCACCAGGAGGCCTGGCTGAGCAACTCTGTTGTAGACTACTTTGCTGTTGTGTCCCGGCTAAGACCAATCAATACATATCAAATATTGTCATTTTTATAGGCAACCACAGATTTATCACTGGTTTCCAGTTGATGCATATTTATAATTGCTTTGTGTTTTTCTGCCTGGTAAAATAAGTACTACCAAGGAGGGTCTCTTATTTCATTATTGTTTTGTTTCGCATTGTGTCATTGTTATCTTAGGTAAGGCCTAATCCAGGGACAGCTGAGTGATTAGGGCATGTTCTCCATCGACGCGTTCTTAGAGCAACCCGCGAGAGCCTGCACAGTTATTTCTCCAGTGCCGTCGCAGGTCACACCCTCGCGTCATCTCCCTCTTCTTTACTCTGGGTTGTCCAGTCTTTATCCCTGCCAGTCTGTCCTGGAAGGAACTGCTAAAACTTGCTCTACTTTGCAGCTCTTCCTCACTAACGGCTTATCTCTGTATGTGTCTTTACCTGTTTTGTGTGTTATTGGGGTCTTACCCATTCGTATACTTTATTGTGGCTTTGGGATGTCATATATGCTGATTTTCACAGCTTGTCATTTGCCCTTTAACTTCATTTGCAGCACTGATTTTCTTTTGTCTTTCTGGCCTTTAAGTTCCTTTCTTTCTTTCTTTCTTCCTTCCTTCCTTCCTTCCTTCCTTTCTTTCTTTCTTTCTTTCTTTCTTTCTTTATTTTATCACACTTTAGAAAACTTGCCCCACACCACAGAGTGGTAGAAATCAGCTTCTGTAGTATATATGTCTCTTGTTCTTATGCTTTCATTTTATTCTCATCCTTGAGCCATCTAGAAATTATGTTTTTGAATCAGTTTGTATGTGAAACATCAGTTTTATATACACCCTATATATCTGTCCAAAAGATATGGGTAAAAGATGCACCCCAAGGTGTGATTTAGTAGATGAAATAGTTCAAATCAAACCCTTAAAAGCTAAATATTTGAGTATTGAAGTTGTGTATTCACAGGAAGTTGCTGAGCTGGCACAGAAAGTCTTTAGTGTCCTCCACGGCCTTCTTCTCCATGTTGACTTTTACACAACTGCAACCCAATAGCCACTGTGTGAGGGCATGGCCACACGGTACCTTGGCATCACTTCCGCACAGGTGGACTCATGCCAGCAGCTTGCCAGCAGGGGGCAGGGCTACCCTGTCCTACAAAGGTCCTCTCGTTGCTACCCATTCGCACTCACTACCGCCCAAGACGCACCTGGCACCACTGCTCTGGTCTTCAACTCTGTCATTTTGTCATTTTGAGAATGCTGTGTAAATGGAATCACAGTGTGTGACCTTTCGAGATTGGCTTTCAAAGCCCTCTGCTTCAAGCCTGTTTCTAATTTGATAATGGAGGGGCTCGAGGCCTGGAAGTATTGGTTGTCCAGTGTCTCCCATCTGCTTGGGGCAGGGCAAGTCAAGGTCTTTCATCTTCCAGCTCCTGCTTTGTCCACATCCTGCTCTACCACACTTTTGCCGGGAAGCTCCTCTCCTTTCTGTCTCGGGGAGGCAGGGTTGATTCATTTCCGTGTATCTTTGTCAGGATTTTCTCTATCCTGATAGAAAGTGAGAGTCCCTCATGTGTGTTTCCCAGTAACTGTCTACTCTGTAATAATTAGGCTGTGTCTTCAGCAATGGCAGATCGACAGTCTCTGCTAATGCGGTTGCCCTCCTCCAGTAACACGCTGTGTGGAAGATGGTCTTGTGTGCCATTGATTTGATTTGAATGCCCTAAATAGACTTTAATTTCTGAAATACCTAACAGGACGGTAGAGGTCTTTTTCTCACTCTGGTTATGGCGGCAGCCTCTCAAATATGCAGGGATGACCTAACTACCTGTTGGCTGAAGGCCTTGTGACTGTACCAGCTTCTCTCCTAGTTCCCCAGGCTCAGTACTGAGATTTGGAAAATTCTCTCATTATTCTTTTAATCCATGTTTTGTAAAGAGCAGTTCAGTAATACTTCAGACAGTTGACCTTGACTCTGTAGCTTGTTGAAACAATTACAACAAAACAAAATAAGCTTTTTTTTTTTTTTTTCTCAATTCTGAGCCCTGGCAAGTTAAAATAACACTTTTGATGTATATTCAGCATTTATTCATTTTATTCCTCATTTGAATAGTAAAAGAAACTGGGAAAGAAAGATATTTTCCCCTGCTGTTATGTGGAACACCTGGTGTTTTTGAAAAACATTTGCAGCCTACAGTGATCAATATGTCAAGTTTATAAAAGTGACTTCAGAACCTTTATAGGCTTGTTATTTCTAGGGCCATTTTATGCAAGTAGGCTTGTAAAATGTCCTCTTATTGTTGTTAAATCATTCCAAGAAGATTAGGCGTTGTTTACACAGTCATTCCTGAGATGTACCTGCACTGTCTTCATGGAGATTTTTTTCGATAGTATTTCAGCTGCCTTCTTTCTACTGTATTTGTGTTGCTCTGCTGACTTGACACATACCTGAGAATGATTTTAACTTGCATCTGAAAATTCACAGGTGAAAATATGGAAGAGCCAGACTCTGCCTGATGCACCTTTTCTCTGTGGAAAGCTGTATAATGGTGCTGTTTATTTCTGCTGCTCCGTGCTCTCCCTTTTCGCTGTACTCCTCAGGAGAATGGACACCAGGAAGGCTCCAGCTGCGCTCAGACGGGGGCTGTGTGTAGCGTGGGCACACGTCTGGCATGGCTCACCAGTCCTCTCCGTTCTTCCCAGCCAGCCCTTCCTCCTCCCTCTCTGCTGCTCTGCCTGCTGAGGGATGCCCCTGATTCTGCCAGGTTGGGGGGGCACAGCCCTAGTGCAGAGCTCTCTCAGGTGGCAGGGGCATGACACTACCATGTGTGCTTTCTTGTTAACACTGTATATTCACTGCAGGTCTTCAGAGGCTCTGCTCTTAGGGACCTCTCCACAGTAAGCAGCCCCCAGTTTGAACCTGGCTGGTCATGCTATAAGAGGGGAGGAGACCCCCAATTTTACTTTGGTCCACAAAGACATTCGTTGTTTCTGCCCATGTAGTTGATAGGCTTGGAGGGATCACACTGGCAGCTTGGGGCTTCCACTGGCAGTAGGAGACTCAAGGCAGACTCATTTCTGGCTCACTAACTCCTTAGCCATGTTCTTCCTGCATGTCATCTTGGGGAGTGGCCCCACCATGCAGAAGCTGCAGGCAGGAACCTCCTTCCGTTCCCACATCTTGTCACCTGTGTTGGTTGGCTTTTCCTGCCAAGCACCTCTGGGGTTCTTTTCCATAGTGTCTACTCTTCTTGGGGGCCAGGACCTTTCCTCTCATCTCCTCAATGGACTTGGTAAGAGCTCGGGTCTGCCCTTCTTCTTCAGCCTGTGCTCTAGGTGCAAGAGTGTCTTGTACACATGTTGCTGGTATCCTGGTATTTGTTTACTGGACCGGCGAGCTAGCTCAGCAGACTAAACACCTGCTTAGGCAAGCGCAGGGACCAAGTCCTTTCCCTGACACCACAGGCTGTGCCAGCCCTGTCCCTGGGCATGTTGAGCTGGCTACAGAGACGAGGCATGGTAGTGCATGGCTGTAATCTCAGTGCTGGGGAGGCTGAAAACAGGAACATCACTATGAGTCTGAGCTGCATAGTGAGACCCTGTACCAAATCCATTAGAAAAGTTATTTTACTCATGAGTAGCATTTTTAAATGTAATAAATATCCATAGAGTTCTTATTCTGAGCCTGCTGTTATTCTGAGGACCTTACAGATATAAATTCATTTCTTCTTCATAAAAATTCTGTGAAATAATTGCTGTCTCTGTTGTTATTTTATAGGAAGCTGAGGCAAACTTTCTGTCTAGTATGACGTAGTAGTAATAGACCTATGAACATGAGCTTTTTGACCCAAATATATATTTCTATATTAACATGTCTTAAAGCATTACAATCCCTATATAAAATTTTAAGTTTCAAAGAGACAAAGTAAGAAAGTAAAGAATTCTCTTGTTTTTGTCCCAGTTTTCAGTCAGTGTCTTAGGCATTCACTGGAGTGTCTTTCCCTTGGGAAACACTGTTGTCCCTGAATTTGTCTTCCTGAGGTGCAAAGCAGTCCTGTCCCTAGTGCAGAGACAGCCCCGTGCCACCCGAGTCCTCAGGAAGCTGCTGGGCTGCTGAGACCTGGCTGCTGCTTGACTGTGCGCCCTCAGCTATGTTGCTGTCCCACCTTGCCTCGCAGCGACTCGGCAGCAGACTTGTAAAGCCTGTGTCCCACGCTGTCACGGTCTCTTATTCCTGTTCTGTTTCTTTGGAAAGCTCTTGCCCTTTCTGGCCAGACAACTACACTCATCCTTCAGTGATAACGGGGCACTGCAGCCCCTTGCAGCTGTGGGCCTGGCCATGCCATCTGTGCCTTCCTTTTGGTATTCCGGAGCCCTCTCCTGTGCCAGCCACTTGCCACTTATCTGCACATCTCAGCTTCATTCTGGTCTTTCCAGGCTCAGCCCCATCATCTGCCTTTTTATTTATTTATTTATTTTTGTCTTTTTGAGACAGGGTCTCATTATGCAGTGTGCAGTTCAGGCTGGCTTTGAGCTCACTTTTGTAGCCCAGGCTGGTCTCGAACTCACTTCGATCCTCCTGCCTCAGCCTCCCAAGTGCTGGGATCACAGGCGTGCGCCACCATGCCCGGCTCATCCGCCTTTTTAACACTCAGCCTCAGCCTCCCTGCAGACCTCGCCTCTATCACTGTGCTGTGCATATGCCTGCGTGTATTGGGATGGCTGCTTTATATGTTCAACTACTGTGATGGGCCGGGAGGGTGGGACCCCATGTTCCACCGGGGCTTGCTTCCTACAGACAATACAGAAACATCGTCTCCCTTTTCTTTGTAACATATCAAGACCTCTTTATGTCAGAAGCATGCCATTTGAGGGTGCAATCTCCGCCACTGCTGGGGCTGATGCATGATGGACCACGTGAGGCCTCCTAGTATGGACAGTCCACACCTGGACTGGCTGTGACATAGCCCCCAACCCACGCGGTAGGTGCCTGGTGAATCTCTTCGGAGTATACATGGGTCTTCCTAGAACAGGAACCGAAACCCCACAGTGGCGCGTGCACAGGAAGCTCTAGGTGTACTCCAGAATGTCCATTTATATTTCTGCATTGAATGGGGCCAGCGGCTTGGCTGAGGCTCCCGGTTTGTGCCGCCTACGTGGCGTCCATGCCTGTTTCCCTTTGTACTTTGATTCCACAGCTGCTTTTGTGCTTTTCTTCCTCAGTATTTTGGGCTTTGGTCACGGCTTTTCCCCCTGAATCAGGGTTTCTGCTGGAAGTTGCTGCTCATTCACTTGCACTAGGAGTGGACTTACGCTGCACAGCCCCT
The DNA here is from genome assembly GCA_004027025.1 of Myocastor coypus. Lineage (NCBI taxonomy): Eukaryota > Metazoa > Chordata > Mammalia > Rodentia > Myocastoridae > Myocastor > Myocastor coypus. Next base: position 52,195 of record PVJA010006664.1, on the reverse strand, counting down.
GAGAGCCCCAGCCCCCAAGCCGGTGTCCAAGATACAGAGTCTTCCTTCGCTGACTTCTTCCTTCTCCCTCACTTCCCAGGCCTCAGGGTGGCTGGTCCTGTCCAGCCCTCTTCCCCTCTCTGACCTCCGTCCCACTGCCCCGGCCAGTTTTCATTGCCTACCACAAGGACTGTTCTCTAGCAGCCTTCAGATTGGTTGCCTCCTTTCTGAGCCTGTGAGTCCTCCCTTCAGAGTGTGCAGGATACAGAGCCCTTCACTTCTGACTGGAGGACCCCCGTGCCAGCCTCCCTCTTGTTGCCTGGAGGGGTGAGTCTCACCTCATCCCGAGACTGCAATGATTCGCCTCAAGCCACAGCCTCTGGTGCGTTTGGTCCTCATTTTCCCATGGATTCTTTTGTGCCAGCAGCTTTGCTTTGACGCAGTTCCTGCTCATTCTTTCTGGCCAGCATGGGGGCTGCAGCATAGGTGGTCCTGGTACACATCTGCTGGGGTTAAACACTGTGGATACCTTCATTACTGCAGTGCCTTTGACACTCTGCATAGATTTCGTGTACATCGTCAGAGCTACTTTGAGGAGTGGAACTGAGAGCCGTGAGCCTGCCGGGAGCTCCAGCATGCCCAGAGAGCCTTATCTTGGCAGGCGGTACACATTAAGTTCTGTCGAAGCTGAGCCTTTGGAAGGGAGCCTCTATATCTTGGACACCTGCTTGGGGGCTGGAGGCTCTCGGACTGCTTAGAGTAAGTCCACTGAGGGTAAAGGGGTTGGCCATGTAGGTGCTGGGGCTGATGCGTGATGGGCCGCGTGAGGCCTCCCAGTATGGACAGTCCACACCTGGGCTGGCTGTGACGTAGCCCCCAACCCACGCAGATTTAAGAAGCAGACATTGCTGCAGAGACCATCAGCCACTATGTGTATGACTTTGTTTTGAGAAGTAGTGACTACAGCCATAGTGGCAGTCAGCCCTGAAAGCCAAGAAGCACTAGCATGAGTGACCCAGGCCTTGGCTGCCTGAGGCCTGATGTGCGTCTGGGTTGTGCTTCCCAGGAGGGAGGAGGGTGGCCATGGCTGCGGGCTGAGGGAGCTCCCTGCAGCGAGCGGGTTCTCTGCTCTTTTCTCTTGCTTGCTGAGCATGTGCTGTTGTTGAGCCGGACTGTGGGGCCCAACACTGAGTGAGACAGGGCTCTTCCTTTGAGCAGCTGAATGGCCTGGGAGCAGGACAGGATGCAGCAGATAAAACATGCTGAAGCGTGAACCGCATGTGGGCTGCAGGCGCAAATCCTCGAGGAAGAAGGGCCTGTGGGCCGTGGGCGCCATCGGTGAGGAAAGGAGAAGGCGTGGCAGCTGGCCACCTGATTGCTTCGTGCACACTCAGAGGCCAGGGATGCTGGCATGTTTGAGGACCTTGGGGTTTCACCACGGTTGCTATAGGATGGCTGGGCGATGTGCAGGGCGAAGGTCCCGTCGCTTCCTGTGTTCGTTGTCATCATGGGCTCACGGTGGGGACAGTGCTGGGCACAGGTGCTCCCTGCCCTCCTCTCATCACCAGGGAGGCCAGAAGAGGCGAGGAGCCCGAGGGAAGGCATAAAGCAGCTAGAGAGAATTATTGTGCTCTAAGAAGTTTTGTAAACTGCTGTATTCGCGGGGTGGAACAAATTGGCGGCAGAGCCCCAGAACGCGTCCCTTATCACTCTGCTGTTCTGACAGTTGTTCTGGGCCTTTTATTAATGTGGCTGATAACGTTTTGCTCTGTGGGGCATTCTGAGATTTAATTAGTTCTGGGGCAATTTAGAATAGGTACTTTAGAATATTAGTGCATTGTTAATTATAAATGAATGCACATGAACTAATTTCTACAAACCCTGATTGCATTTACATTTAACCCTTTGCCTTCCCGTTGCTGATTCTACATGCCTTGTTGAGTGACAGAGGAACTCTGTAAAGTTCTGTGAGGAACTGCCTGAAGGTGAAGAACAGAAGCCCACGCCCCAGCCTGGGGGTTCAGGGCTGGGGAGCAGGGCAGGCACCTTGCTCCAGGAGCATCTGGAAGAGCAGGAACCTTTGTGCTCTCCAAGGAGTGCACCTGCACTGTTTTACACCACATGGGCTTTGTTATCTGTGCAGGGAAGAGATATTCATGGGAGTTGAGTGTGAGCATGTGCTCTGCATGTTTCTGCGTGTGCACTTGTATGTGTGTGAGTGCCCAAGGGGAATGTGGACCTTTGAACTCCTACGTGGCTTACACGTGCTGATACCAGCTGTTTGGGTCCCTAGTGAGATGGTATCTGTCAAGTGACTGGAGGTCCTGCTGATGAAGTTCTCAGAGTAGCTATCCAAGCAGAGATGACACTGGACATCCTGGTCAAGCAGCGGAGTGGTGGGGAGCCTGTGAGAGAGCTTGGAAGGGTCTTACGTGCAGAGGGTGGTCAGGGGTCCAGTGCTGGAGCCCTGTGGTGTCCTCAAGAGTAGATGTGGAATGGGAGGGCCAGGCTGGGGAGCACCAGCACTTGGGAGGGATTGTGCTTGTCAGCACAGAAAGAGACTGGCGCAGGGATCCAGTCGGGGGACAGAAGGGAGTGCATTCTAGAGCTGCTGAGGGAGTGGGAGTCGCAGGACCCGGGTGGGCTGGGAGGGTGGGCAGGAGATGGAAGGCCGATGAAGTCCTAGCTTCAGAGCTAGGGTCGATGGTGCTGCCAGGAAGAGAATCAAGTTTAGGGGACTGTAGGCTGAGTGTGCTGGACAGCAAGAAGTGCAGCAGGGTGCTGCCTGTTTGAGCAGAGCCAGTAGGTGTGCCGGACTGGAACTCTAGCCTTGCTGTCCCCTATGGAGGACGGGCCTGCGGGGATGGTCAGCAGGGTGACTGTGTGGAAGCATAGCTGATCACAGAGGATGGCTTCCTCAGGGCCCTGCTGAGGATGCTCAGGGTTGCAGGGAGCAGGCAAGCTTGCCATTGAGCAGGGCGTGGGTGGGCAGTGGGGAATAGTGCAGAAAGGTTGAGATAGGTGAAGCCGGGACAGGGTCATTGGATTTGGGATATGCCTGGGTGCTGACGTGCATAGCACAGTGTGGGTGGAAGACCATGTATCAGGGTGAGACATGTGGAGTGGAAATGCAATTAGGAGTGGCAGGAGGTGAGCTCCAGAGATAGGAGAGAGGACTGCCATGGGTGGAAGTGGATGACATATCTAGACCAGTGACTTGGGCTTAGTAGACTATAGATAAAGGTATGGGCAGGCCTAGCTACTAGCCCAGGCTGGGAGAGCTGCGTGGGTGGACTAGGCAGAGGGTCTAGAGGGGAGATGGCTCTCTGAAGTCCCAGAGCAGAACCCTGCCATTATGAGGATGAGGGTATCCTGTGAGAGCCCACAGACTCCTGCTGCATCCTCCAGGGCCCAGACCCAGTTGGAGGCCTGGGGCCACGGTGTGCTTTCTGAAAATGTCACCCTGGGCGCTGTGCAGAGCTAGGCCTGTGGGGGCTTGGGACACTTACGCAGAGTCCTAGTGGATACTGGGTGTTTCCTTGTTTTCCACCCTTAAGAGGGATGTGGCCCAGACTTTGCTCTTGGCAGTGGCCACCCCCAGTGACGTCAGCACATCTCACTGCACCCAAGCGTCCATCTAGGCTCTGGGTGGGGGAAGAGTTCCATGTGGTTGGGCTGGTAATGGGGTCGTGTGTACCCACTTTGGACAAGATTTGCAGTCTCCATTGTGTGGTGCTGCCACTTTTGAAAATACTATTCTTTGCAAAGGAAATGAAAATGGGGTTATGGTCGTGCACTTGGGGTTGGAGAGCAATATTGCACAGAGGTGAAGAAATGAGAAGTTGCTGTTCTTGGAGTGTCAATAACTTGGGAAACACACAAGACAAGATGGTAGGGTGATGCAGGCACTCCGAGCTGCTGCTTTATTAATACAAAGGATGAAACCAAAAGAAGTAGTTCATAGCCCCCTTTTCTGGGAAGATTTGTTCTAAGACCTTCTCTGGATAGCTGAGGCTGTGTACAGTTTTGACCCCTGTGTGTGCTGTGTGTTGTGCTGTACATACATACCTGTGACACAGTTTAATTTATAAATTAGGGACAGCACAGACTGGCAAGTAATAATAAGGCAGTTTCTGCACTATACTATTGTTGTTTAACCTGAGGAGTTACTTATTTCTAGAATTTTCAGACTGAAGTTGAGTGAGGGACACCAGAACAGTGGACGAGGGGGTGCTGCTGTCCTTCCAGCCTGGGGCCTCGGTGGGACCTGCGTGCAGGCAAGCACGTGGCGAGGGCCTACTGTGTGTGCCCCATCCTGGGGAGCCTTCTGCACCTGTCCCCTCACGTGAACGCTGCAGTGACTCACTCTGCAGATGCCAACCCTAAGTTTGGAGAGTGCTAAATTCGTCCTTGCTTAGATGCCTTTGACTCCAGATCTGGTCTGCTTTAGCATCCTTCTCAAACAGTGACTTTTATCTAACGCGGAATTTGGCAGAGTACCTTGTATATCCTAATTCAGGGCTTTACACTGAGCTGTGTCCCTAGCCCTTAAAAAAAATGAGACACTAGATCTCTGAGTTACCCAGGACTTGAACTCACGGTCCTCCTGCCTCGGTTGGCCTCCTCAGCTTTCCAGATGCCAGGGTGGCAGGTCTGTGCCTCCATGCTCTCATCTGGTGGTTTTCACGCTGTTGCCAGCTCCTTGAAGGGGCTCCATGGCTTGGCCTTCACCTGTGCCCAGCTGGGTGTGGGACCTGGGAGGGGCTCTGCCTCCTTTGAGCTGAGACATCGTTTTACTCAATGTTTACATTGAAGTTGCCCGAAGAAGTAATTTATAAAAGGACCTGGTCCAAAAAAGTTGGAAAACCACCATCCCATGGTATGCATATGGACAGTCACAGCTGCCGGATGCTGTAGAGCAGGACGCCATGATGTCTGATGGATGGAGAACTTCAGCGAAGAGCTCTGTTTTATGGAAGAGCTTTGGAGCAAAGCAAAACATGAAAAGATAGGATAAAGGGCACATGTGTGGACAGTGATGCTACAGGTGCTAATTAGTGTTTTGCTCGCTGTCATGTGGCTCCAGAGATGAAGTATTATTATAGTAATAGAATTGATCTCCTTTCCTTGATATTGAGTAGAGGAAAATTACCAGATAGCATGACATCAATGGATGAGGGGGCATTTTTATGTGATCCTCATGGCACTGATACATGAATATTTGTGCCCCTCCTGTGTCCTGGCTCACCAGATGGGACCAGGAAGAGCTCAAGAGGTATGATGTCACCTAGCTTATTCTTCTATCTTTTAAGCATCTTATATGTCAGCTGCTTGTCTCACTAAAATTGCTTTGTGCTTTCCTTGGACAATGATCTTTCTACAACTCTGGGAAGACAATTTTAAGCAATACAATATGAAAGCAGAATACTCTCTTAGAAGTCATTGTGTGCTAGTCAGCTTTTTGTCCCTGTAAGGAATATCTTATGAGGAGGAAAGATTCATTCTGGCCCATGGCTAGGGAGGTTCTGGTTTCTAGTCAGTTGATTCTGTGGCTCTGGACCTGTGACCAGGTGGAACATCGTGGCACGGAGCGTGGTGGAGGAGCTACTTGCTCCAGGGTGGCTGGGAGGTGAGAGAGAGCAACTGAAAGGGAATGCATGTCCCAGCATCCCCCAAGGACGTGCTCCAGTGGCATCATTCCACAACTCCTCGTGGTCCTCCATATGGCACTAGGGGATGGTGCCACGCTGAAGGCTCAGCCTTTAATGTGCCACCTTGGGGCAGCTCCAGGTTCAGACTGCAGCTGTGTGTAATTAGCACATGTACCCAAAGCAGGTCATTGGAAAGGTGATTCAACTAGAGAGACTCTGGGAGACTTGGCATCTGACTTATGTTCCCATATCTTAGCTTCCTTTGATGTTGTCACTTTCCGCACTTGGATTCTTAGGGACACTGGCTTACCAGAGACTCCTTGCCAGGCCCAGTGTGTTCTCTGGAAGAAGTAAATCCTTCAGGATTCCCTGTTGGCATTAGCTAGGAGTCTGGATTTCAGCTGAGTCATCTCTGACTCTGCCCTGTGTGCTTCCACCGCAAGAGGGCCACTGTGAACAGCATGATCACTGAGAGAGGCCCCAGTCTTCTGCAGGGCAGGGGTGTTAGACACCTGTCTGCTGTATGGAGCTCTAACTGCTTCATTTCCGGAGAATTGCCTCTTTTTTTCTTTGGTGCTATGATGATTTTATTTTTTTAAGAGAATAAAAAATTGTTAAGAGAACATTAAAAATGATAGATAATTCCACTAAATAAGATAATAGGAATTCAACAGAGGTTGTCATATTGTACATTGTTGTCTTCAAATTAGTTATTGAGATTCTAGAAGGCATTGCCACAGATTCAGAGGAATTGGGCATATACACTCCACAAGGTGCAATAGGAGTGTGAGCCTTGGCCAGCTATAGCAGCTGCTGTGGGGCCAAGAGCCAACGGTGGGGTTGGGTGCACAGTGATCCTTGGTGTAGCAATGGAAGGCGGGTCGTTTGCATGTAGTGACTGGGAACAAGTGTTCCCTTATGGCTTATGTGGACTTACCGAGGGTACAGAGAGCAAAGCTCACTCATCTTTCAGCACAGATGGCCTCATCCTTGCTAGAGTGAGGCAGCAGGCAGAAAGGGGTTGCTTAGCAGCAGAGTTCAGGTAAAGAATCCCCAAGGACGCTGACCATGGTCATCACCTCCCTACTGAATGGCCAGGCCCATTGCACACCACACGAGAGCCAGTGTTGAGCTTTCCACCTGACCCTCACAGCTCAGTTGGTTCCTTGCTGTGCGCTCTCGACCCATCTGCTCCCACACAATGTCAAAGACGGGAGAAGCCAGTGGGTTGTGATGGTCTCAGTGAGAAGGTTTAGATGGAATGCTGGGCATGCTGAGGATGAGCTCCTACCACTGAGCCTTTGCTTCCTCATCCCTGTGCAGAGCTCAGCCCTTCCTGGCTCCAGAGCAGTGAAGACTGGGAAATGGCAGCAGGCACAGTGGACTGCATGGCTGGACAGCAGTTAGTGTTGGCTCCTATGTCATTCTGGAGAATTGTTGAGGTATCTGAGGGTGGGCTGCGTAGTGCCTGGCCTGGGGCCAAGTAACAGCAACATTTCCCTGTTATTTGTGTAATGAATGGGTGGCTTTGGAGCCCCTGTGGGTTTTCAGGATCTTCCTTTCTCTCTCCATTTTATTGAATATCCATGAATTGTTAAGCAAGGAGAGATGACCAATGAGATGGGCTAAAACCTAGTGGGCCTCACTAAGCTTCTGTCCTGCTAGGGGCAGACTGAGGGATATTAATGCACGTGCATGTGAAGTCTCAGCACCTTCTTCATCAAGAGTGGTGTTTGCGTCCGATATGTTTGTTTGACCAGCATCAGAGTACTGGTCACACTGTTCTCTGCCTGCTTCCCATAGGCCTATGCTCTTCTCTTGGGGCCAGGTTGCCTGATTGCCAAGTCGCATGAGCAGGGCATGTAAGCTCCAGGGTCCAGGATCTTCTCTGTAGAGTGCATGACATTCCACACCTGCAAGGCCAGTGCTGGGCACCATGGGCTGTGGAATGGGCCGTGCTAAATAAGGAACAAGTGTATGCCATAGTGCCCGTGCACTTACTTGCTGTTTGGCGTAAAATAATATTTTGTTCAAAAATGAATGCTTGTGAAAATTTGGAAATTGAAGGAAAGCGAGGAAAGAAGACTGCATGGAGAGAATATTGTGTGCAGTGGTACAGTGGTGGTTAAAGTTGGTCCTGGAGATAGGAATGCCGCTTTCAGAGATAACATATCTGGCATAGAATTCAAACCTAAGTTGACAAGCATGGCCCTTCCTCACCACAGCCAGCAGTATTCTGCAGTGAGAAATGAACAGGTCTGCAGAGGAGGACGGTGCAGTGTGCCTTGTCAGGTGTCAGGTGGGGAGGACAAAGCTTTAGTTCTGGAGAGAGTGTCACCATAGCATGTACTCAGAATGGACATACTCTGAGGAGAGTATGGGCTGAGAGCCATGACTGGCTGGGGAGATTTCGTACAAGTTCTTGGCTCCTCCTTTCCCGCTCCCAAAGGACCTCTGATGCTGGCAGTGGGACCCTGGCCAATTAAGCCAGTTACCTGGAAAACAAGTGTTGTGATGGTATTGCATTCTGTAGCAAATGCTATATACACTGAGTTCGAAGACAACGGGGTAAGCAGTTACACTGAGAATGGGGAGGAGGGCAGCCTGTGGCAGGAGGTGAGAACACCTGGACACCCCAGGACTGGACCTCTCTTCTCTCACCTCTGTGTTACAAGCTGCAAAGAGGTGTTCTGGTCACTTAGACTGTGGATGCTGCAAACCCCTTTCTTTATTTGCTTCTTATGTAGCTCATAGTAGTGAGTTTGTCCAAGTGGAACCTGCTCTGTAGTCCATCAAGTCTTGGCTCATGACAACTCAGAAGGTTCTGAGGCATGTCCAGGAGGTTGGGTGGAAGTGCTTGTCTATATGCAGATCACCATGGGGCTGGGGAGATAGCTCGGTAGAATGAGCTCTTGCCTAGCAAGCACGAGGTCCTGAGTTCAATCCCCAGTACCAAAAAAAAAAAAAAAAAAAAAAAGCAGATCGCCATGCAAACTGCCTGTTTCATAGTGGTAGAGTCCCCATGCCCAGAGTGGTTTGCAGATAGTATAGACAGTTTTCCCTTGTGATAGTTGGATGGTACCTGCATGATGTTCCCCAGTTGCACAAAGTACCTCACAGCATCCCAGTTGCCCCTAGACCCTTAAGATCACTAAATCTAACACCTAGACTTCCTGTTGTTAGCATACTGCTGTATCTTTGCCCAACACATTTTCAATCATAATGTTGGTAATGCTAACTAGGACACAATGTTACATATTCTTTAATTTGCATAATAGGTTAAAAAATCTTCAAAACACACTGTGGTGGTTGAAATGTTGTGTCAACTTGAGGCGTCAGAAGCTCACCTGGATTGGCTTAGCTACTCCATGCCCTGAGATGAGGAGGGCCCTGCCCATAAGGCAGGAGGGGCCTCACTAGCGAGATTCAGCACTTAAGGAAGGCTTCTGCACCGCAGTCGGCCTGGAAGGGAGAGAGAGGTTTGATAGACACTGAAGCTGCTGCTCTGCCTCTGTTCTTCCTTGTTTTCCACCACGGTGGATTGCTGCCATCTGCCTTGGAGTCAGCGGAGTATGTGGACTGAAACCTCCGCTAACTGTGAGCTAAACAAACCTTCCCGTTCTTAATTTTGGATGTTGGTATTTGGTCCCGGCAATGGGAGAAAAGTAACTGAGACACACACCTGAAACCTAAACCAAGATATTTTAACCAGAGAGAACTGAAGCATTTCTAGCAAGGAGTGTGTTGTTCATCCGGAGCATGTAGGGTGGGGCTTTTCTCACTCTTACCGTGCTCCAGACAGAACCAATTTTGAGAGGGTGTTGTGGAAACATGAGACATTTGAGTGCTCATCAAGAGCATCCAGAGAGATAAAAGAAGGAAAGGTCTGCCTGGGGTTGGCTGACTGTGACCTTAGCTCATCTGGGCCTAATGATTTTGAAACAAGTGTCCGTCAGGGCTGATGCTGACACACATGGTAAGAGTGACTGTGAAGGGGTGGTGTGGCCGAAAGAGGTGGTGTCCCAAGGTTTCCACAAGGAGGTAGAGAAGATGAATACTGATGAAACTATACTCTTTTAATTCTCAAGGCAATTTTCTGGACCAATCTTCTCACCCAACTTCCAGGACATGCCTGAGAGCACTCTGAGCTGTCATCAGCCATGGCTTGATGAACTACAGGGCCGTCTCCACGTGGCTGCCACGAGCAAACTCATGAGCTGTATAAGAAATAGATAAAGAAGAGGGAGGTGTCTATACTATGTCAGTATCGTTACCAGTATCGCTACATCTCTATATATCTCTGTCTGTATCTACCTGCATCTAGGTATTGAATTCATGGCATTCACACTGGGCTGTGTCTAATCCCAACCCTTCATAAATGTTTATTTTGAGACAGTGTATTATTAAGTTGCCAAGTTTCTTGGGCTGGGCTTGAACTTGTAGTCCTCCTATCTCAGCCTCACAGGGTTTTGGCATTTTTGGCATTATTGGTATGTATCATCATGCCTTGTTTATGATTTGTGTTTTAATGGCTGATTTTACAGAGATTAATCAGTTGTCTAAAATGCTGATAAATGTGGTAGCAGTGTGCCTGCCATTCTTGGCCTCACTGAATCTGGATAAGGTGCTGCCCCCTTTTCCTCACCTGCATTAACAGGCCCTTTGCTGTGTATGTCTGACCATTTACAGAAGCTCATGCAGGCGTAAATCCAGCAACCGTGTGCATATGGGAGAACCACAACTCATCACTGAGCTATTGCATTTCCAAAAGAAAAGAAGGTTGGAGGGAATGTAAGCATTAGCTGGGGAAGAAGTTGGAAAATTGTTAAAATCCCTTAGCTCAAGGATAGCAGGAGACTGTTTAAAAGTACCTCATTGAAGGGTCGTGATACTTGTGAACTGGAGATGAAAAATGCCATACATGACTTCTGGCTGGTCCTGGATGGCTCAGTGGGGAAAAGGAAGCCTTGGTAAGGACGAGGATGAGTCTGAGGATGCATAACTGGGTGGGAATGAGGACGTTGGTGTCCAAAGGGAGAGAGCGCAAACTTACCAAACAAACTGTGGGGGAAGTGTCCTCCTCTTTCGGCCTCCACCGTGTCTGCTTTCTATAAACTGCTGAGCACCTCCTGTATGTGGACTCGCCGGCATTGGGAATAAGAAGAGCCATGCATCAGAGTTGGAGCTAGGGGCGGGATGAGGGGAGCAGGGGCAGCAGCCATGTAGTGTGAATTGGGCATTTCTGTGTGTACACTATGCTTGCAACTGGGGGCCAGGGTTTCCCTGGCAGCCTGATCTTCCCACTGGCCTTCTTAGCCACATCTCCATTGCCACATGCTGGTGTCTGAACTTGAATTATCCAGTAAACCCTGGGTGCACTGGCATGTGCCTGGCAATGAGTGTGCTCCCTGTCTCTCTGGGCATGTGTGCTTTCAGTAGTGCCCCAGTTCTCAAGGCATCAGCTGGAGTCGTCTCCTAGAACTACTTTTATGGCTGTTTACTGTAGTCCCTGACCCACAGTTCCCCTGGAAAACCTAGTGCTCAGGCTCCCGAAGCTCTCCAGAACAGAATGTGGTCAGTCTGAGTCCATGCTGTATGAAGCTACAGTAAACTGAGTTTATGGGTGTGTGGCAATGTGCATGGGGGGCAACTGAAGGACTCTCTTAGCTTGCTACTTCTAGAAGCAGCCTTGGCTGCAGACAGTAGGTCTGAGTGTGGTCCCAGAAAGCAGGATTCCAGCCAGGGAGTTGGGAAGGGCAAGAAAAGACCTGGGGGCTTCTCATGGGGGCCTTGCTATGGGTTTGGAGTCTCAAGATCCTTCCTACAGTGAGCTCAGCACCATCCACCTGCAGTGGAGGCCCCAGTTGCTGGGTTCTGGTCACAGTGTACACAGCTGCTGCTCAAGTCAGATGGGGGCCCTGGGGCTGCAGTGATAGCCCTGCTGACTTGTGGTGCAGAGATTTTGAACCTGCAGAAAACACAGGCTGTTATCTGGTGTCTGTTCCATGGGATGAGAGGCTGTGTGGTTATATTACCCATTCTCTGTCTTGTCCAGCCCTAATTCTTTCCTTTCATATCTCTCTGTCCATCACCTTCTATTCTCCATGCCTCCTCTCAATGTCTTTACATTGGGAACCAAGACTTTGGCACATGAGCTTTTGGGGTAGTGACTGTCTGTCCCCAAACCGTAGCAGTGGATCAAGGTGTGTGTGCACACAGGTCCAGGGCCGCCAACAGCATGGCAGGCTTAGTTTACTGGTTGTTCATTTGGTGGAACACACAGAATTGACGAGTAAGCACATTAAGGCAAGCATTTGGAAGTCATGGCCTCAACTGTGGTAGTGGGAGACATGGTTATGGCAAATCTTGGGGGACTTGTAGCAGGCAGGACTTTAAAGAGAAGCTGATATAGCATAAGATATACAAATATATCATAAAGAACAAGATTGGCCTACAGTGGTCACTCACAGAGCTGGATGAGGAAGCATGCAGGAGGTTGTGCATGTCCGAGACGGACAGTTTCAGTCTAAGGTCTGGAGTTCACCATGGTGTCCTGTGCAAGTCCATGTCAGGCGGTCAAGGGCTGAGCAAAGGAAGGAAGAGTGTGATGGGAGGCGGCAGGATCTGAAGTGGAAGCCAGTCTGTACTGGAACCCAGGATACGGTGCCCAGGCTGAAGGCGAAGACAAGCAAGTCCGTCCTTGTTCATCTCATCCAGGCAATGAGCTGGCCTAGTGCCGGTCCTCTACTGCGAGGATGCAGGGTTGCTGAGCCTACTTAGTTAAGCTTCCAAGCTTCTCAGGTTGACACAATCAGTCAACCATTACAGGGCTTTATGTAACACCTTCTCCCAGTGGAGACTGAGGGCAGCTGTTGAAAGATTTTAATTATGACAGCGCTAGATTTAGATTTTTAAGTGATTCATTCTAGAATTCATGTGGAGGTAGTTGAGAGTGTTAGTTAAGATCCTACTAGTAGAGAGACACCTATTAAAAGTGAGTTTAGAAGTCAGTGGGTCGCTTCTGTGGGCCTCAGTGCTCCAGGTCTGTTCAGTGGCACAGCTATTCTGTTATATTAAAGCATTCCCCTTGTTCTTGAAATCCTCAAGGCACTGATGTGGGCTTTCGTTGGGCCTCTCGTCATGGGATTTGCTTCGGCCCTGGCTGTGGACACAGCAAGGTCAGCAGCAATACTTGGCCTGGTAAGCACTGCCACAGTCCTGCTTTCTGGGACCCATGGCCAAGCCTCGGTCTGTTAGGATGGCTGTAGCAGCAGTCTCAGTTCCTGGGGTGGCAGAAGTGACATCTCCACTGAAGAGGCTGGAGTTAGGAAGGAGTAGGGTAGATAGCATCGAAGTGTACCCCAGTCCCAGAGGAAGAAAGCCTCAAGGGCCCTGTTATTAGAGTGAGAGAAGCAATTCTTTTCTTTTTGGTTGTTTTTTAAAAATTATCCATAAGTTGCTGCATGTTTATTTTTGAAAGTTTAGAACAATGTGCTTTATTAACTTAATTTTTTTAAAGAAAATAAAAAATAGTAAAAAATAAAAACAATGCCAAATTTCACTAAACAAAATGATAGGAATTCAGCAATAGTTGTTATACTGTATAATGTTGTCTTCAAAGTAGTTGTTCAAATTACCAGCGTACAAAATTGATAAAAGATTAATATCTGAAAAAATTAATATGTAGGCTCTTCTCTACCTAAACCACTGCTGGTCTCTTGACTGTTCTTTAACCTGACAGGGCTTCTTTGCCTCCTGCCACCCACTGTGCTCCTGACCCAGTGCGGCAGTGCACAGTGACCCAGGGTGCCTACAGCAGTCTAGGTCCTGCTCATTGCCCACGGAGCATGGGGTCACTTTAGCCTCGTCTGCTGACCTGGATACGGATGTATTTGTTTGTTTTTGTTGATTCACACTGTTGACCAGGTTAAGCTTATGGTAAGCTGCAATTCACAGGTCGTTTCTTATGTGAACATATCTATTCCTGTCATAGTGTCCATATATTCAGTTGTATAGCATGGTGAGTTCTGTTATAAAGTGAAACATCATTTTCAGAGCAAAAAAATTCCATGAGATGTTGGCTGTAGCCTTTTATAGCATCCAGAATATTCTGCTCTAGTTATTTATGCACATACGTCACCCAACATGGAGGCTGCAAAATCATTTCTGTGACTCAGCCAATTTGTAGATATTTGGAAATATTTTTATTATAGCCTCTAAAAAAATCAAATACAGTACAACAAAAGCTACTGTGAAGAATGATGTGTAATAAGCCTCGCAGCACGTAGGCACTGGCAGCAGCTTTAGACGCAGTGCTGTAAGGTGTGGCCTCCCTGGAGTCCCATGTTTTCCAGGGATGGATGTAAGTGCTGGTCCTTGACTTTGGGCCTTGGAGGGCAGTGAACAGTTCTGTCTGCTTTGTGGTCTCATCCACTCACGTTTCTCTTAAGTTGGATTTTAGAAGTCTATGAAAATTTTCCCTAAGACCGCTTGCGCTGCATCTGCTCTTTTTACTTGGGTGATCCGTGCATCTGGATTCGCGGCAAGCCTCAGAAGTTTTCACTTACAGGCACAAACACCGAGAGTGCCTGTTCTGACCACTCTCCTCATTACCCAGTTTTTCCTTGCCTCACACTCACAGAGTGTCTCCTCGCCCAGCACAGCTGCCTGAGGAGTCCTTCCTGTCTGTAGGTTCCTGCATTGCCCTAGTTCTGAATTCACCTCCTTGATAACCGCACCTTTCGGGTCTTTCCAAGCCCTTCCTCATGCCTGCCTGCTGGCCCACCTGTCCTGCACCTGTGCACCCACCCCACACTCATGCTGCATGAGGATATGTGGAATTGCTCCTTGGGCTCTTGCCTTGAGTTCTGACCAAGGACTCTTAGGTGTGGTATATTAGATTATGCGGCTGGCCGTGGCTCTAAGAGAAAACGCCCTTCTCTTGCTTCTACCCTGGAACCCTCAAGAGGGCGCTCCTTGTTCCTCACTGCTGAGTGGAAGCTTTTCTGACCCCACAGGTTGAGGCCGTATTTCCCACATGCAGGTCACTGTTGTTCTGTCTCTGGCTGATGGGTTTGTACTGTAATATGTGTGAGCAGTTTTTTGAGTCCCTTGAGATAATTCTTCCCATTGATGGCACAGATTTAAAGGTTGAATTCAGTCCAGCTGTTCTCTGGCTGAGATGGCTTCAGTATGCTGTGCTCCAGGGGCTCAGAGGGGAACCTGTGGCTCCCAGGGTGCACCACACAGGTTTTGTTTGGCTCTTTCATTGTTTCAGAAAATTCTAGGTTAGGATCTGCCCTGAAAAATAAGATTCGAGGCAAAAACAGGGACTTTTAGCCTCCCTTTGAACCACCAGAAGACGTGACCATCTTACCACGTGGTTAAGAGTTCCTTGGTGAGCGCCAGGCCTGGGCTGTCCCTTGAGCCTGCAAAATAGCTTTGCTTCCTCATGCTACTTCACTGGACTCCAGCATTGGAGGTTCAGCCCCTGGCACTCACCAAAGGACATCCCGGGCTTCTCCTGGACACTGCAACTTTCTAGGATCCGGCTAGCATAGCTTAACTCAAAGGTTGCCTGTCCACAAAGCATTTCTGAACTCACAGGTAGACCTTGCCCTCCCGTTTTGTGTCTCCTTGCATCACCAAGTGCAGAGCAAATAGTTCTTTTTTTCTTCTTCTGTATTTAGGGCAGGGTTTACAGGGTCTCACTACGTAGATTGGACTTGTGGCGATTCTCCTGTTTACAGCCCCCCAAGTGCTGGGATTACAGGTGTGCGCCACCATACCCATTCTCCATCACCATCTCAGCGTGCCCTGTGTGGGGGCCGGGGATTGAATCCCGGCCGCTGTGCTTTGTGTAAGCAGGTATTTTAGTGCACTGAGCTATCAGGCTGGCCCAACGGCTCTCAACTGTACCTCTTTGTCTGTATGGCCATCACTGCCACTGAAAGCGGGGCTCTAGAGGCAGGGCGTGGCCTTACCACTGTTTATGTGTCCCATGGTTGGCATCACAAAGGCACCCAAGAAGTATAAGGGGAATAAGTGAGTGGTTTCTTTTTTGGGCTGTGAATCTTGGGGACCTTGAATTTTCTCTGCAGAGAGAAAATGCTTTTGGAATCTTCTGGGATTTATGAAAATACGAGTAGGGACTATGTCTGTTTTACCCAGCAGGGCATTCCTGGTGCCCAGTGGGGTCCGAGTAGGTTGCCATGAATACACATTGCATTGCATGAGTAAAGAGCCAGAGATGGGCCCCAAAGTGAATCAGTAGGACGGTGGATGGTGTGGCACTGTGGGCAAGGAGAGAGAGAGAGAGAGAGAGAGAGAGAGAGAGAGAGAGAGAG
>PVJA010006664.1:0-36119 GCA_004027025.1 Myocastor coypus | reverse complement strand
AGAAAAGGCCCCCAAAAGACCTCGGTCCCAGAAAACCGAGAAGGTCCAGAAGATCTCGGGCAAGGAGGCGAGGCAGCTCTCTGGAGTGAAGAAACCCATCATCAGTGTGGTTTTAACAGCACACGAAGCCATTCCAGGTAATCACAGTCGTGAGCACCGCTGTCCACAGGACACTTAGGTGGGGTGGTCAGAGTTGGAGTCCAGGCCTGAAGCTGTGATGTCTCTCTGTCTGTCTATCAAGTGAAAGTGTACCTCAAGGAGTCATTTAAACACACTACTTAGAATATTTAACCTCTGGGGTCTGGGGAGATAGGTGCGTGACACAAGTGCCTGCCTGACAAGTGCAAGGTTATGAGTTCAAACTCTGGTCCCGCCAAAGGAAAAAAAAAAAAAAAAAGTAAATTTAACCTCCCCCCATTCTCATCTATTGGGCATGTCAGCTGAAGGAAAACTTACCGTTTTGCTTGGGAATCCCATGATAAGGCGATGTGCTCCAGATAAGCCTGGTTCTGCCAGGTTGGGCTTGGTACTGCCTGTGCAGTGCAGTAAGCAGTACATTTTCCACCAACTTCAGGTGCTACCAAGATTATTCCAGTGGAGGCTGGACCCCCAGAAACAGGAGCAGCCAATCCTGAGACCACTGCAGCTGATCTGGTGCCGCGGAGAGGGTACCAGGAGTATGCCATCCAGCAGACCCCGTACGAGCAGCCGATGAAGTCAAGCAGGCAAGTTGTGCTGTTGTGTGCCATGTCAGACGGAGGCCGGGCATGAGTGCGTGCCATTCTGGAAATGCTTTTCCTAGATGGGAGGAAGGACAAAGAAATGGCGGTTGCTGTCTTTCCCTGGGTTTCTAGGAGAGCAGAAATGAGCTGCTCTTGAGCACAGCACAGGCTGGGCACCCAGCCGACCTGGCTTGGCTCTAAACTCTTCCACCCCAGTGCACCTCAGCAAGTTGAGCTCTGTTATGGCAGGGGCGTGCTGACATGACCAAGAGCCCCACCCAGCCCCTGCCCCAGTGAAACACGTACTTTTTTTGTTTTCAATTTCTATTGGTGTGCACTTCTAGTCCGTGTCTGAACAGAGCATATCTTCATTCTTCAGCCCCTGCCTACCATCCTGCTCTCACCCCACCTCTCGGTCTCCTTTCTATTTGTAAAGGGTCTGTTTCCCTATCCTGTTACTCATCTTTTTGCTGTGCTTTGTTTATGCTTTGGGGTTCTCATATGAGAGAAAATACATGGTGGGCAGTTCGTGCGCTGATTTACTTTACTTAACGTGGTGCGCCTCAAGGCATACCCAATTTCCAGCAGATAAGTCCAGTTTACCCTTCTTTGCCCACTCGTCTGTTGGTGAATGTAGAAGTGCATGCCCTTCCCCTGGCACATCACTGTCCTCTGACCATCTAGTGAATTACTGTATCATCGAACAACAGAATTTTAGCTTAATGACAATAAATGATGAGCTATATGAATAGTCTCTGGCTCATGTTGTACTTATTAAATGATATTATTGTATTATATGATTTGTTTCATTA
The DNA here is from genome assembly GCA_004027025.1 of Myocastor coypus. Lineage (NCBI taxonomy): Eukaryota > Metazoa > Chordata > Mammalia > Rodentia > Myocastoridae > Myocastor > Myocastor coypus. Next base: position 34,585 of record PVJA010006664.1, on the reverse strand, counting down.
ATTTGTAGCCTTACCCCTCTTTCTTGTAAATGTGAACAACTGAGTCTATAAATGAAGTTGTAAAAATATTTATTCTGATGCATGTATAATAGAACTAAACTTCCTGATCATTCTCAGTCTTACCTCAGGTTGACTTGTAGACTTTAAAATTATCTTCATCACATTTCCAGGTCTGTTGGGGAGGAAGTCAGCTAAATGCTAATCTAGTTATAAGTAAATATACTCAAAATTTAATTGACAGATTCAAGCTGTATATCCCTGTTGTCATGCATTCTGTTAATATTGTGTAAATTATAAAAAAACAAAGAAAGATTTTAAATGTTTTTTACCTAACAATTTGCTTTAAGACTTTGAAGGAATATTATTATTTTCCTCCTGTAGCAAGTGTGACACAGACTTACATAGAAAATGTGAAAGTCCAAAAAGCTGAGGAAAAATTAATTTGAATTTCATTGCCAGAGACTGTTAATAATTCTAATGTATTTCCTCCCAGGCTTTTTCCTCCAAAGCATACATCTTTTAACACTGAGTTTATATTTTGTGTGTTACTGTGCCTTTAAAATTTAGTTATGTTATATTACCTTTATCATTTAATAATAAGTCTTTGCTTCCTAGGGATATGTTATAACTTCATGGAGATAGCTTTGGACAGAGAAGCTTTTCTGCTGTTAATGGCTAATGGCTTCCTTTTGCTCTTAGAAGAGCAGGCGTCTTGGAGGCTGGTGCCTCCCACCGGGATCCTGTGCCCCGCGTGCTCCTTCTGGTCCTCTGTGCTCCAGGCAGCTGAGCCTCTTCTTCGCTCCCTTGATCTCGCCCTGCAGCTGCCTGCTCCCGTTCCTCTGGGACTGATCTCCTCCTGCTTGCTTAGTTAGCTCTTGTTCATGTTTGGTTTTCTGTTCAAATGTCCTGTCCTTAGGGAGGCTTTTCTGTCTCCTAGCCGGGTCAGACTGTCCGAAACCGGGCTCCTAGAGCATCTTAAACTTGGCCTTCTCATAGGGAGCAGATGGGCCTTATCTACTGTTTTTTACAGTTAGCTGGAGGAATGCCAGCAGGAAGAGTTCCGTTTGCTTTTGTTCCCTGGTGTGTGGAACTATTTTTCTGAGTGGGTAAACAAACAGGTGAAGAAAATAAGTGAAACGCAGCAGTTTTCTGTCTGGGACCTTCAAGCAGCTTCACATTCTTCCCTGTTGTGAAAAACGGGCTGCGAACACCTTCCTCCAGCTTTCTGTTCTTTCCTAAGATGAGAGTCCCAGAGGTGGGATAAGTGGATCAAGGCACCTAGCCTTCTACATTTTCCCTGATTTCTTTATAAAGTGCAGAGATGGAAGTACCTCTACTGAGTAGGGAGCACTGGAGTGAAATAATACAGTATGAATGGTGTAGACACTGCAGTTTTATGCCATGGCTCAGAATCCTGTGGCTTCTGCTTAAACTGTAGGTTGACCCTCATGGTCTTCCACTGCAAGCAGGGCACTCGGGATCACTAGCTATTTTCCTAGTAATTTAAAAACTCAGAGCAGAAGATTCTCCTAAGACCATTTCGGTATTGGATTAAAGGAGCAAATACTGTGATTTGTTTTTTTAATTAGCATTATGAGGACAGGGCTGCTTTCTTTTTTTTTTTTTTTTTTGCAGGACTGGGGTTTGAACTCATGACTTTGCACTTGCCAGGCAGCCACCTGTGCCACAGAGCTGTCTCCCTGGCCCCAGGGCTGCTTTCTTCAATGATCTTTACACCAAGAAAGTCTATCACCTTCTGGTTATCTTTGTCATTTGGGAAAGATCCAAATTACTGTCCTTGAATAAGCATTGGGCATAGCATGCAGGCCTAGTGGTAACTTTCAAATTTCATTATTTTAATTATGTCATGTGAGTTGTACCCACTGGTATTTGTGGACTGTGGTCTATTTGAGCATTTTTAGGGACTGGTAAGATAGCTCAGCAGTCTAAAGCACCTGCCTAGACAAGCCTAGGTAAGCACAGGGACCGTGGTTCCATCCCAGCACCACATGTAGTACCAGCCCCACCAGTCAGGGTGAGCTGAGCTGTTTACAAAAACAAACAAACAAACAAACAAACATTTTTAATTTAAAGATAAAGCAGCTTATTTTGATCAAATGTAGATGTATGAATAATTTTTTAAAATAGTTGAAAGTGGTACAGCTTAGTGGTCCAATTAATAGAACCACAGGGTTATTAATGTGTCCCAGGTCCTTTTTGGATAACTTGGGTACAATATCCAGGGGAACGGTTTCAGCCAGAGAGGAAGTCTCACTTCGCTCTTTGATCTCTGCCAGTTTCAGTTTCTGGTGCATACTAAAGTCCTTTAGTGGCTGTCTTGATGTTTGCCAAAATAAGACTCTGCCATTTCAAGTGTGGTCGAAGCCCCATCTGGGAGCCTTCTCCACACACATGCTCATGGCGAGGACAGGCTGCTGCGCACCAGGGCTTTCAGGCAGTTCAGGCCTGCAGATGAATGCATGCGACCCTAGGGAGCCTGTGGGCTCAGGTCACTTACCAGTTGTAGGATGGATGACTGGCGGACATGCACTTTCCCCATCTGTGTAATGAGTGTGCTATTGGATTAAGATTAAGGGGTTGACATAGTTGGTAGTAAGACAATAATTGTTTCCTGTCGTTAGCTATCACTGCCACTTTTGCATATAGAATACACATTGTCACTTTGAAAAGGACAGTTTCCATGAGGCAGATCATGTTTTTTAATCACATGCAAAAATTTATCACAGTGACTGCAGCACATTGCTAGGTGTTAATCATTTGCAACTTATTCAAGTGGTGTATGAGGCTGCTGAGTGGCAGTACTATTTCTGCATGTGAGCTCTGCTCCAGCTATGGTGGAGTGGGAGAAAGACGGGTCCATCATCAGCTCTGCTGCTGGTGGAGCTGTGGGAGAGGACGAGGCACACATCGGCAGGGAGCATCCTCAGCTTGGCTGCTGTGCTGGGCCAACAGCTGCCTCTCACAGTTGCAGCCCTGGCCAGGCCTGCGGGTACCTCTGGCTGAGTGCTTGCTCTGTCCCGTGCTTGCCACAGGCAGATGGGTACGTCCTCACCAGAAGAGGAGAGGCCGAGCTCCACTAGCAAACTCCACTAGAGTTTCTGTCTCAAATTCACATAGGTTTTTTATCCTGGGAAGAATTAGGGTCATACAGAAAGGCCACAGTTACTACCCTATGGGACAGAGAGCCAGACTACACTTGGTCAGATGAATAGGCAAGTCTGGACTGTCAAGGCTGCAGAACAACCTGGTGCCATATTTAGTCTTATGGAGACCTAATTTGTTCTGTTAAGACTGGTCCTTTTAAATATGTCCAGATCCACTAGGAGCATGCCTGGCGTGTGTGTGTGTGTGTGTATGAGAGAGACATATATATATATATATATATATATATATATATATATATATATATATATATTTATGGCCGGCTCAGCCTGCCCTGGGGGCTGGTGCAGCATGTGGTGCACAGGATCGAACTGCAGTCCCTGTGGTTGCCTAAGTTTTCCTAAGCAGGCACTTTAGACCACTGAGCTATCTCACCGGCAGAGAGAGAGAGAGAGAGAGAGAGACAGAGACAGAGACAGAGGGACACAGAGACAGAGAGACAGAGAGAGACAGGGAGAGAAAGAGAAAGGATGTGTGCAGTCCCCAGTCCCTTCTCCTCTTATGCTTTCTTTCCCACTCTTCTGGTCTCAGCTGTGATCGTCTTCAGCAGATTGTCCCGGTTGCCTTCGCCTTGCCTAGAAGCCTCTCTTTTTACCCTGCACATGCTTCTTTCACCCTTACCGTGCTCTTGCGCAACACTGCCGCCTTGCCTTTTCTTCCCCTGGACCGTGACGGACCAGGACTCTCTGTTTCTCTTTTGTCTCTGCCTGGCTCATACCATTCTTCCAGCCCTGCTTGTTGAATGGACACTGTGCTCATCCTCTGCCTCACTGACTCCTGAGCTAAATCTTTGGTGTTTGGGTCATTGAGAAAGTTCAGGATCTCCAGAAGTAACTCTGCTGTCGTCTGTCTCTAGGCTAGGTCCCACCCAACTGAAAATCTTCACTTGTGAATACTGCAACAAGGTCTTCAAATTCAAGCACTCTCTGCAGGCCCACCTGCGGATCCACACCAATGAGAAACCATATAAGTGCAACCAGTGCAGCTACGCCAGCGCCATCAAAGCCAACCTCAACGTGCACCTACGCAAGCACACTGGTGAGAAGTTCGCTTGCGACTACTGCTCTTTCACCTGCCTAAGCAAAGGCCACCTCAAGGTGCATATTGAGCGGGTGCACAAGAAGATCAAGCAGCACTGCCGCTTTTGCAAGAAGAAGTATTCTGATGTGAAGAACCTCATCAAGCACATCCGAGACACGCACGACCCACAGGACAAGAAGGTCAAGGAGGCCCTGGATGAGCTCCGCCTTATGACAAGGGAGGGAAAGCGACAGCTCCTCTACGACTGTCACATCTGTGAGCGCAAATTTAAGAATGAGCTGGACCGGGACCGCCACATGCTGGTACATGGAGACAAGTGGCCCTATGCTTGCGAGCTCTGTGGCCATGGAGCCACCAAGTACCAAGCCCTGGAGTTGCACGTGAGGAAGCACCCCTTTGTGTACGTCTGTGCCATTTGCCTCAAGAAGTTTGTGAGCTCCATCAGGCTGCGCTCCCACATTAGGGAGGTGCATGGAACAGCCCAGGAGGCCCTGATCTTCACCAGTTCCATCAACCAGAGCTTCTGCCTCCTGGAGCCGGGAGGGGACATCCAGCAAGAAGCCCTGGGAGACCAGCTGCAGCTGGTGGAGGAGGAGTTTGTGTGCCATGCAGTGGAGGCACTTAAAGAGGAGGCCGGTCCTGAAGGTGCTCGTTGTGGGGAGGGCCAGAAGGAGCTGGAAGTCCCTGTGGAGCTACCTGTCCCTGAAGTGCCCTTGGCTAGCCCGCGGGCTGAAGGCGATGCCCTGACGCACTGTGAGCTGGAGACCACTGTGGTTTCAGCAGATCTGCATTCTCTTGCTGTGGTTTCTGATGATTTTTTATTAAAAAATGATACCTCCTCTACTGAGGCTCCTGCTGGTGCTGAGAAGAACTTGCACACTCAGCATGGAGGCTCAGCCCAGACTCAGGGTGAAGAAACCATGCTGCTCCTGTCCAAGACCAAAAGTGCTGGGCCCAGCCTGGGGACTCAGGGTGCCAAGGGCCCCCCAAGTGAAGGCCAGGAAGTGACTGCCCTCCCAGCCCAGGAGCCCGACCCCAGCAGATGTCTCAGGCCAAACCCAGCCGAGGCCACAGAGCTTCTTCCTCTGGTGGCCAGTGAGGGGGACACTGATGTGCATCAGCCCGGTTCTTGTAAGCCTGCCTCTGAGCACCAGCCTGGCAGCACCGCATTCATGAAGGTGCTGGACAGTTTGCAGAAGAGGCAAATGGACACCGGCCTGTGCGAGAGGATCCGGAAGGTTTATGGAGACCTGGAGTGTGAATACTGTGGTAAGGAAAGGCTGCACTGGCATGCCTCTGAGTGGAGCTCTCCTTTCCGGCAGCCCTGTCCATTCCTGTTGCGTGTGCTCACCTAGAGTTTGATTGGAACTTATGTCTCTGTGCGAAGAACACCTCCTAAATGAGCCACTCTTCTCCATAGTAGATAGGAGCGGGCGAGCCCGTGTCATAGGTAGCAGTGCGAGTCTGTGGGCGCAGCCTGCACCACTGCATAGCAGGCCATGTTGGCATGGTCAGGTGTGCACGCTGAGGGTTACCACAGCCTCTCCCAGCTCCTTACCAGGAAGAAGCTTTCTTCCGGCATGTGACAAATAATGAAGTCGTGCTTTAGGTTGTGGCCCTGTTCTAGGTAGCAGAGGTGTGGAAGTGGCTACAGCTTTTGGCAGGGAGGCCCTGAGCCACACCCCTCCCACTCACAGTGAGAGTGCAGCTCCTGAGTCTCCCCGGAGCTGGTGGTGTAGGATATGGGAAGGCGTGCTGGGCCTGGTGTCCTGCAGGGTCAGGAGGATTTAGAGACTCTGCTCTGTGCATGTGCAGGGTAGGGTTTGGCACCATAATTGGTCCTCAGTGAATGCTTCTTGCCCCTCTTTAGCCCTGACATCAGGCCAAAAGTGGTGGCACCCTTAATGTTTGTGGCTTGCCACTTTCGGAAAGTAATTTTCCGACAGACTTGTGGAAAGTGTGAAGGGTGACCTGGACAAGCACGTGAGGGAGAGAAAGTAGTTTTAAAAGATAACAATTTAAAAATTCAAATTTAGTATAAAAGAAAATTCCTTGTTCTCATGTGAAAATATTTTTTTAGGCAAACTTTTTTGGTACCAAGTGCACTTTGCCATGCATGTGCGCACCCACACCCGAGAACATCTGTATTATTGCTCCCAGTGTCATTACTCTTCCATCACCAAAAACTGCCTTAAACGCCACGTAATTCAGAAACACAGTAACATCTTGCTGAAGTGTCCCACTGACGGCTGCGACTACTCGACTCCAGATAAATATAAGCTACAGGCACATCTTAAAGTTCATACAGAGCTGGTAAGTAGCAAGCCCGAGCGGCAGCCCTGTGTCCCCTGGGTGCTCGTTGCTTTCTCAGATTTACGTGCATGGAAGTGTCCTGCTCCAGGCCATCTGTGTGTAAACAGCCAGTGCCAGCAGCGCAGAGGGCCTCTCACTGCGCGCCGCTCCACTTAACAGAAGGCCCTGTCCTAAGTGCTTCTCGCAGTGAGAGTCTCTAATATATTAGAGAAAGACAGAGAGAGAGATGAGATTAAACAAATCAATGTCTGTAAATTTGTTAGCATCTGAGAAAGCCTACTACAGAAGGAAGATCTACAAAATAGAAATAAAGCAAAGATTTTTTAAATGACACCTTAAAAGAATTATTAACAGATAATAATAATAGATGCTACTAAATGTTGTTGGGATATTAAAATTGATAAGTAGACAGTATTGATGGTTGGATTAGGACCAATGTTTGGTACCTACCAAGTACGGTGAGTATGGATGACTACTCTTGTTGTACCATTGTGTTATTTACTGCAAACACTCTAACAGGGAAGTCTGCAAAGTACCTTTAATAAAGTGTCATGTTAATTCCAGATACTGGTAACATTCACCATGGTAACATTTGTTTAGTTCTTTGGTGGGAGATTATGTAACACAAAGAATGAATGTTTATTTTTGCAAACATGGAACTCTTTCTTAAGAAGTTGGCCACTGAGAGAGATCTGAGACGTGCTGAAGTTATAAAGGAGGCATAGCTGTGGGCCCAGGTGTGGTTCTTCTTGAATTGCATGATGTCTCGTGCCACAGGCAGCACCTAGCGAGACTTCAGAAATTGATGTGGTAGCCCACTCTTCTGGTGTAAAAGTCACTGACACAAGGGGCTGGGGAGATAGCTCTGTGGCATAAGTGCCTGCCTGGCAAGTCCAAGGCCATGAGTTTGAATCCCAGTCCCGCAAAAAAAAAAAAAAAAAATCACTGACACGCTACCTGTTTGTCACTCAGGGTGAAGCCATAGCACTTGGGTATAGTGAGGATCTCGGAGCAGGCCATTGTGTTTAGGCTCCAGAGTCTACACATTCCTAGGCTGTGGGGCCTGGGGCAAGTCATGTGTGCTTTTTGCAACTGGGAAGCATTCTGTATAAAGTATATCCTTAAAAATTCATTTCATGGGCTGAGGAGCTAGCTTGGCAGTCTGGGTTTGATCCCTGGTACAGCATGCTGTGCTGGCCTAGAACCCTGGGTGTACCATGACGACCACTGAAATCAGGCAGGGTGGTGCATGCCTGAAGTTCCAGGGCTGGGGAGGCTGAGACAGGAAAATCACTGTGAATATGAGCTGCATAGTGAGACGTGGTACTAAATAAATAAATACATACATAAGTATTTTTTTTAGTTAAAAAAATTAAAATCCAGCCAGAAGCTCTATCCCTGGGCCTGCTAGTGAGACCCTGAACATCCTGTAGACCCTTCTCTAAAATCCAAAATAAATAAATAAATGCATAAAAATAAAACCCATTTTATGTACACAAAAGTTCAGTTTATATACACATGTGTGTACACACATGTTCTTAAATGCACACTCGTGTATATACATATGTATGTTTATATGCACTTCTACAGTGTGCACACCTATTTACATGTGCACACAGGTATCCAGTCTGTGGCTATTGGGAGCCTAAAATAGAATGCTGCAGATAAGGACCTTGACAAAGCACTTGTCCTAGTTGCTTTGTAGCAGCTCTTGTTCGTCATCCTGAGTGTCTCTGCTGTAGTTGCTACTGTGAAAAGTCACTGAACGCCCAGAGGGAGGTCAGTGTGAGGGCAGATCCAGGAGAAACAGCCCTTCTGGTGTGGCGGTGGAGAGCAGGCAGTGAACACCTGGTGTGGGCTCTGGCTTCCCCACTTACTGTGTGTTTAGCCTTCGTTTGAGCTGTGTGACCACCCTGCCTCAGTTTACCCCTGCCTAGGTGAGAATGAATGCAGGAATCTACGTCAGCGTCCCAGAGCAGCGCCCAGCACGGCATGAGCTCTACTCGCTGTTACCCTCTTTACCACGCTAAAGCTTGCTGCCACCGCTTTTGTGGCTTGGAAGCACAGGCTGAAGGGTGATGAGAGCGGGAGAGCGGCCTCTTGTGGACCTTGCTGGCTCGCCGTGTACGTGGTGGGGACTCTGGTCTAGCCCCACTATTTTCTTAACCGCGTACCGATGCTCAGTCCCTTGGCTGTTACCCTGGCCTCCAGGTCAGCAGGGGAGTGTCAGGGGCAGGTGTTCTGGTCTCTGGCCTTTTTCTCCATGTTTCCTTTCCTCTTGGTAAGATGTCCTTCTCTTTTCACGGTCTTGAAAATTCTTTTGAAGAACTTTTCGCATCAATGTCCATTTTTAAGGAGGTCTATGTGGAGTGAAGTTGAGGTCAGAGACACACATTGCTGATGGGCTTCGTCCCTTGGGGCCATGCGTTGGTGTTGCTTGCTTCTCATGTCACTTTTAGGTTATTTCCTTCCTTCTAGGTCAGGAGCCTGGTGCCTCAGTCATTTGCTAACTGTCTGTGGTCACACTATCAGTAAGGGACAGAGACAGAGGTGAGGCCACACCCTAGCTGCGGCTCGTCATACACTTTGTGGTGTCTGCCATGATCTCAGGGATGCCATGGGCAGGTGACACATCATTTGAAGGAAGGAGGTGGACCCGATGTGGTTGCAGAGGGCAGGCTGAGTGTGGAGACAGCTGAGCGGCCGGGCCCACCCTGCTTGGTGCTGCATCAGTGAGCGTCTGAGTGTGACCCCTGCCAGAGCCGCATGCGCTGCGCGGGACAGCTTGACTGTCACCGATGAAGAATCCAAGCTGACCCGCTTCTCAGCAGTGCCCGTCTGTTCTCAGCGGTTGTTAATATCTAATTTCTGCGTCAGCCCTGCTGATATTTGGGGCTCTGTCCACTGTGTGACACACCTAAAGGCGAATGAACTGCTGCTGCTCGCGAAGGTGCAGGCTCAGCCCTCTTGCCAGGCAGTGGGACTTCAGAGATGAGTTAGCCCGATCCCTCCGCGTTGGTGAGGGCTAAAGAAGTCAACAGTGTGTGTGTGTGTGGGGGGGGGGGGGGGGGGGGGGGGGGGCGAGCCCAGCACACTGCCCTCACCTGGCCCCAGTGCAGGCCGTCCTGAGATTGATGAGCAGATCGATTGGCAGCTGGAGGAGGGCTGCCGGTGGGGAGTACCCGCAGGGGCCACACACCCAAGGGGAAGCCGCTCGCATCTGCTCACTAAGCGTTACCTGTGGGGCGGGAGATCTGCGCTGCCACTGTAGCAAGGCAGCACAATTTATGGAAACTGCTCCAAATATTTTGAGTTTGGATAGCATTTGTCTTTTGAGCATGTGAATTATTTCTGTAACAAAGCCACGGGTCCCACAGGAACGTAACACAGTGAAGTCTGCTGCTGCCCACTGTGGTTCTGTCAAGCTGATAGGAAAGGCACTGTCCCCAAAGGTTTTCCAGAGAGCTCAGTATCTATAAGGCAAGTTACCAGTGATTTTCTTTCTTTCTTTTTTTCTAAGAGAAGAAGCTGCTTTATTATTAGTATTATTATTGAGAAAAATAATAAAACAACTAGAAATGATACAAAATCTCAAAGAACAAGAGGATATAAATTCAACAATGGCTGTTATATTGCATATTGTCTTCAAAGTAGCTGTTCAGATTATCAGATATAAGCATGCAAAATTGGTCAAAAATTAACCATTTACTGTTGCTTTCCATAAACCAATAGAAAATAGCAGCATAATTTTCTTAGCTATCTCTATCTTCTCCTTCTTTATCCCTTTCCTTTCTCCCTCCTCTCATCCCAAATGCGCTTTCCTTTTAAGCAGTTTCTTTCCCTTTCACGATCTCTATTGTAGCTTTCAGATTTTATTTACTTTTTCGGGTTCTTCTAGTAGGGAGACAATGTGATGTTTACACATGTGGGTCTGATTTATTTCACTTATAAGTATGGTCCCTAGTTGCATAAAACAGCACTGAGATTCCATCTCACTCCAGAAAGAATGGCTGTTCTCAAGAAGTCAGCCTCTAACAAAGCCAGAGAGGCTATTGGGGAAAAGGAGCCCTTCCCCATTGTTGTTGGGGATGTAAACTGGGGCAAGCACTGTGGGCGTCAGTGTGGAGATGCTGAAAAAGCCGGGATGGGAGGTCCCATTCGATGCAGCTGTGAATTCCTGGCTGCTTTTCCAGAAGAACTGAAAACATCATACTACACTGATACATATGCACCCACATTTATAGCAGCACAGTTTGTGATAGCTAAACCTTGGAAGCAACCCAAATACCCATCCCTTGACGAATGGATAAAAAAGGTGTGGTATTTTTACATAATGGAGTATTACCCAGCTACAAGAAAGATAAAAATGAGGTTTTTAATAGGAAAATGGATGCAACCAGAGACCATACTCATAAGGGAAATAAACCAGACCCTTATGTGTAAAAATCTTACTGTCTCTAGTGTAAGAATCTGGAAAAAGTAACTAAAATTTGAAATAGACATAGTAAAAAGGAAAGAAACTGTTCAAAAGAATAAACAGGGTGAGGGAAAGGAGCAAAGAAAGAAAACAGGAATGGGGAATCGTGTATGTGAATACATCAGATAGCTAAGACGATTGCACTATTAATTTCTATCAGTTTTTTTTAAGAATTATTTTATTTTATTTTTTTCTTCTTTCAGAACTTTTGTTTGTTTATTTATTTATTTTTATGGCCAGCTCAGCTGTGGATGCCAAAATGCTGAAGTGTTGGAACATTTCCTACACACATCCTCCCATATGCTTTAAATCATCTCTAGATTACTTGTAGTGCCTAATACGATATAAGTGGCCTGTAAATAGTTATTATACTATATTATTTAGGGATAACCACAAGGAAAAGTTCAGGCTGCTTTTTTTCAAGTACGTTTGATTTCTGGTTGGTTGAATCTGCAGATGAGGAGCCCCTAGATACCGAGGGCTGGCAGTACTGGCGCCAGGGAAATTCGGGGACCATCTCAAATGAGTTAGTGAGTGGTGCTTCTGGAGCAAGGCCTTTCTTTATAGCACTGTACACTCTTTGAGAAATGGTGATGAGAAAACATGGCTTGGAGAGGTGGAGAGAACACTTTGGATTTTTTTTTTTTTTTTTTTTTTTTTTTAGTATAGTGTCTAATGCGTACAGGGTCTACAGGGTCCCACTACATAGATCGGACTGATTCTGAAAACAGGATTCTCCTGTCTTCAGCCTCCAAATGCTGAGATCACAGGGACGGGCCATCATACCCAGTCTCTAGAATGTCTTCATGCCACAGGGGTGGGGCCAGATTGAGCCCTGTGACTGCACGGTGCCTAAGCAGGCGCTTTAGCCCGCTGAGCTACTTGGCTGGCCCATTTCTTTCTTTCATTTTTTAAAATACAAATTCTTCAATAACTTGAATTATGCTGGAATGTGGGGCAAGATGATCAATTTTACTGACCCTCAGTTTCCTCATCTGTAAGGTAGACATAAGGAAGGCCAGAGATGCAGCGCATTGGTAAGTGCTTGTAGCAGGAGCAAGGCCTTGGCTTTTGTGTCCAACACTGCCAGCAGCAAGAGCAAAGCCAAACCAAAGTGGATATCAGGTACTTTCCCTACCTCTCAGGGCTGCGGAGATCAAATCAAGACCCAGGTATAGAACACCTGGGCTGGTACTGGTATTCTCTTACACAAAAGACCCATTCGTCACTACACCTTAGCTGGTTGTGAACCAGTTTAGTGCATCGTAACTAGCCATCTCCAGAGTGCAACAGGACAGGAAACAGCTCAGCGGTAGAATTCACTCACACCCATGGGAAGCAGGGCCTCCTGAGGCCTTTGTCTCAGTGCTGATGCTCGTCTGTCTTGGTGTCTGCACTGTGTGCTGGAAGGTGCTCTCAGGTAAATGTGTAAGCCACTGCTGATCTGAACATACCTGTTGGAAGTAAGCTAAAATAATGTATTGCCAATGAAGCACAGAGAGGGTCGAGAAAGTTGCCTTCAGTGTCTTTCTGGAAATAAATGAATATACCAGGTCAGTACTGATTATTTTTAGTGAAGAAAAATGTTATTTAAATAAAGTGAAGGGACATAATTTCTCCTTGCCAAGAGCTACCACAATATGATCTTTTTCCGTGGCCACAAAATAAGCTTGTTTCTGTGTTATGGGTGTGGTCCTTTATCCACTATGCATGGGATCTCAGCTTCCCAGGGCTTTTTTTTTTTTTTTTTTTTTTTTTGTCTTTTGGAGACAGGGTCCTGCTATGCAGTTCAGGCTAGCCTTAAGCTCACTTTTGTAGTCCCGGCTGGTCTCGAACTCGCACCGATCCTCCTGCCTCAGCCTCCCGAGTGCTGGGATTACAGGCGTCCGCCACTATGTCCGGCCTTCCCAGGGCTTCTTGAGGATGGAACATCTTCATTTTGGCCAGGACCAAGACTCAGCATTGAAAGGCTTTGGCAGGGGAGCACAGAACTCTCTTCAGTGAGAAGGAAAACCTGACATTGAGTTGTGAAGTCTCGGGAAGCTTTCCTGCTGCTTTCCCACTTTCGCTGATGGCTCACGCCTTAGGGGTTTCCTTTCCCGCCTGCTCCTGCTCTTCCTGCATCCACGTGTGCTCCTTGTTGTGCTCGGCTTGGGGCATGTCTGTTTCTTTATGAGCTCGTGGGCCCTTGAGATTCTCACTGCTTTATTCTCATTGCTAGTGACCAGCGACTTATAATGGGGTCCCTGTGACAAAATAAGTGAGTGAAACCATTAGAGCAGATACTACAATGATGGCCTTCATTCCTGGGAAGTTATTCAGAATGGAATCCCCCAACTTGGTCGGTACTCAAGAGAACTGTCTCAGTGGGAGTAGAAGTAAAACCTGGGAAAGAGCATGAACTCGCAGGCAAAAGCTTTAACTGAGAATGGAAATGGACTTCAGATTGAGGAGAGAAAGAGCCCAAGACATTGTGGCACAGGTGGAGATCACATGGGCCTGGTAACAAAGAAACAGTTACATTTTTCTTGGATTTCTGGGCCAAGTCAGAGTCTGGCTGACCATTGTCTCAGGGACTGTCTTCTGGTTCTGCAGGGACTCCCAAGATATCCTCGCTGTCTGACGGGACAGTCAGGTTCCTGTGAGATGATTGCTTCTGTTTGGGGGAGGGGTAGCTCTTGTTGCTCTCAAAGGCACTTGCTTCTGCTTAGAGAGGTGACTTCTTCATGGGTGATGTAAGTTTATAGAGTTGTAGCTAGAGATTTCTAGGCATCACTTCAAGTGGCCTGTACTGAGACACTGTGAAAGCTGGCACATGAATATCCCTGCAAATCTTGAAAATACTCATCCTGGTGCCTTTCATCTGGAAGGGGAATGATATAGGTAAGTTATTTCAGGACAAATAAGTCATGCACTTGTGTTTTTAGACAGTTGCCTGGGATGATTAGCAGGCCCTTAGGAAGAGCTTAGCAGGGATCTGACCCGTCTTAAAGTGGTAAGGAAATAGCTACAAGAATGAAGGCAGAGAGGCCAAGCTTTTTCTTGCCTTCAGTTACCCAGTGGATATCTGCAGGCCCAAGTAAAGAGTTAATGCTTTTAGCAAGAGCAGCTTTTAAGTTTCTGTCTCAGAAGCACTTACATATGCCTCAGTTACATACGCTTTGTGGGAGGATTTACTTTGATATTCTCCATACAGCACTGACTTTGGACTTGTGAACTGTGTATCCGATTCCTTTGGGGGCCAAAATACCTAGCTCTGGACACAGAGCATGTGAGGTTGTCCAGTGAGGTGAGCTAGGCTTTGAGAGCCTGGCCTAGGGCTAGTCCTGCAGGTTGTGCCAGGCCTGTGGTCTTATGCAGGCTCCCGTTCTCTTTCAGAATGTCTGTCTGCTTTGAAGGGATTTCTGGGCAGGCAAACAAACTGAGGGCTGGGCTGTTTCCCAGCCTTCTAGCTGGGTTTCTCCATGCCCCTGCCTTGGCCAGGAGCTCCTTTAACCACATCTCTTTTAAAATTTGCCTTGTGTGTTTGAGTTTTATCTCTAACAAGGCTCTGAGGTTTGAAAAAAGAGGTAAATGAATACTGAGAGTCTCTTCTCCCAGCATCCTCTACCACTATCTATGGCCTTCTGACAATCTTCAAAGGCATCAAGGAAGGGGGGCCCTGATAAATTCTGAGATAAAAATTGTTTTCGGACTATCAGGGATTAAAAGAAGAAAAATCAAATTGCAGAGGCTCGGGAGATCAGTGTAAACTCCTTCAAAGCACTGCTGAATGCCTCCATCGGCTCTGATAAGAGCAGTGGGGACTGCAGGGCTGTGAGGGCCTTTTCCAGGGTGCCAGCAGGGCCTGGAGCATGTTTCCGAAAGTGGCAAAGGTCAAGGCAGTGGAGGACAGGGGAAGAGTACACCAAGGAGCCCCATGCCCATGATGCAGCCTTCGAGGAGGTCGGATCTGACAGACAGCTGGCCCTGGCAGCCATTGCTTGCTCTCAGGTGTATGGTGGGAAATGGGTTCAGGCTGTTTAGTTGTTCAGGCGGCCTTTCCTTTTTTAAAAATGAAATACCTCTTTCCGAAATGTGCTCTGGGGAACGTTGGCCTCAGAAGTTGCTCCACAACAACAAGGGGAACAGACCCACGGCAGCGATGCTCATTCCAAACCCCACTCCTGAGTTTCTGGGGCAGCATGCCCGGCAGAGTTATGTCATCACAACACTGAAGCCACTGCAGCGAAGTCCTGGAGTTGCCCTGAGCACTCCCTGCTGGCTGGGCTCTGTTCTGCACTCTGTGTGTTTGTTTCTCCTTTATACTCCCCGTAAAGGAGGTGCTGCTTGTACGGTTGTTCTGCAGATGGTGAAAGCGTGGCACTGAGGTTGTCACTTGTCCAGAATTCCCCAACTAATGATGGGAGCCAGGGGTTCTGAACCTTCAGTCTACACTGCTAGTCCCAGCCTCATAAGAGCAAGCTCTCTGGAGGCCAGAGGCCTCGTTTGGATCCCCCACCTACTGCTCTGTGGTGGTGTGACCTCAGGGAAGTTCCTCATGGCCACAAGGCGCACAAAGCATCCACATCCAGTAAGCTCTTAAGTGAATGTAGCTGCTACACTACCGTCAGTGCAGGCACAGAGCAGGTCGTGAGGCCTGCGGCCAGTCAGCACCCAAGGCATGAGGAGCTCTCAGGTGGAGTCACTTGTTCTCCTTAAGTTCTCACGAGCAGGCTCCATGCAAGATGTGAGCTTGGCAGGTGTAATAAGAGTGCATCCTTAGGGTGGCTCACATGGTCTCAGCTCTGGCAACTCAAAATCTATGATCAGAGTCTTGGCAGAGTTCTTTCTTAGGGAGGGTTCGTGTGGGGCTTCTAAGGGATGTAGAGGAGAATCTTCTCTAGGCCCCTCTCCAGACTGTTGGTGTTTCCCTCTCAACCTTTGCCCCTCCTTGTCCTGTGGACGCATTACCTGGTCTCTGCCTTCACTTTCACCCTGTGCATGTCTGTGTACAAATGTCCCCTTTTCACAAGGACATCAGCCATGTCATATTACATTGGGGCTGGTCCTAGTTCTTTCATTTTACCTGGATCACTTCTGTAAAGATGAGGATCTTTTCCAAGAAGGTGAACATTCTGAACTAAAGATTAGGATTCTAGCATATAAAATTGGGATTGGGGTATATAAAATTGGGAGTGGGGTCTTCCCACCCATGACCTCATTTTCTGGGGGAAAACTAGTATGAAATAGCTCTGAGGTGAGCTCTAGGAGAGAAGTGGATGAGCAGTAGCCCCAGCCAGCCCTTCTTGGGAGCTGCCAGCCAGCGGAGCACGTAACACTGCAAGACCAGGTTGGTAAAGCCAGCAGCAAGTGCAGAACGGGCCTCCTCCCTGCATCCTTGGTAGGCACACAGGTTTAGAATGCAGGAGGAGTCTTGGGGGGCGTCTGGATGCTCCCCTTCCAACGTCAGGCTTTTCCTCAGACTTTGGCCTTGTCACCCAGAAACCCTTTTTCTTTCATGAGTCTTAATATAATAGCATATATGAAAACCCACCTGAAGCAGGGGGGTGTACTGTGCCATTGAACCACGGAGCAGCCCTGGTTTATGTGGAAGAACCATGGATTTGATGTTGAACCAACATCAAAGTTACATCTTCCGCTTTGCCCACTCCCTAGGACTCTTCCAAGCCCCATCCCTCAATTCCAAGCTGGAGCTGATGCCATTGTATTATTGATAAGCTCCCCAGGCTGTGCCAGGCCAGGTGGAGGGTGTATGCTAAGTGCTTGGATGGATATGATATGCTGTGTGTCTAGTTTTCATGAGGCAGCTGCTAATGATGGTGGTGGTAGTGGTCAAGTTGGTGGTGCTAACACTGCTGGTGGTGATGCTGGTGGTGGTGGTGGTGGCGGTGAAGGTAAGATGATGCTATTGTTCTTGATGGTGATATGCTGTGATGGGACAGTGGCGGTCATGGTGGTCATGGTGATGGTGGTGGTGGTGATGGTGATAGTAATAGTTCTTTTGCTGCATAACGTAGATTTAAACACAACATCAATTGATTATGCTCTCTTTTTGTTAAGGACAAAAGGAGCTATTCTTGTCCTGTGTGTGAAAAGTCTTTCTCAGAAGATCGATTGATAAAGTCACATATCAAGACCAACCATCCTGGTAAGGATATAGATTTTGGAGTGCTCAGCTTTGGAAGATCAATTTTTAAATGCCTGTTTGTTTTAAAGCATTAAATATTCAACTATGTTGTATACAAATTAAGAAAAATGAATACATTAAATAAGTCAAGGGAAACAGTCATCTGTATTTAGAGCTGAGGGTGGCATATAATTGTTTATTTTATTTTCTGCTGTTACCTGGCCTTCAGTTACGTCTTCTGCTCCCTGCAGTCTCAGTGACCCTCTCCCCTTCTTATCATGAAGTTAAATGCCCTGTGATGGGTTGCCTGTGCCATGTATTTAGCCAGGATTCTTGACTTGTTCCTGGCCTTTGTCTTGAGGTTGTGTTATGCAAAGCAGTGGTTTGAAAGTAATCTTGGTGCTCCCTCAGCCTGAGAGGCTTTCATGGGCAGAAGGGACTATCTCTGTGGTCCTGTCTCAGCTGTGCAGGCGAGATGTCCTAGCTTCCTAGACACCTGTGTTCTCAGCCTTCTGCCCTTAAGTCCTATTCATTTTTAAGGCCTCTCTTGGGGCTGCTTTTGTGGCTTCCCTGCCCCTAAGTGCTGTGGCTTGCTGACCCCTTATGCTCCAGCCATTGTCACTTTTCCCATCTCCCCTATGGGATCATTCTGGTAGCGCTTACCCTGCAAACCCCAGTGTCCCTTCAGGCCAGCAAGATAGCATTCATGAATGTTCTTGTACTGGGTGAGTAAGCAACAGATTAGCTAAGTGTCCCTCTCTGCACCCTGCTCTTTTCTACTAAAAAAATACGTGTCTTCCCATGCTACAGGAAACAGACTCACTGATTGTAAGTGATGAGAAATGGCAGAGAGCGAAGAGGCCACAAAGGGCCTTAACGTTCCTGCTCTCTCTGGGAATGGGCAGCGCCTTGAACCTTCATTGGCGTGGCAGTGCCTGGACTCTGAGATGCTCTTCAGACCCCGTTCTGTTCTTGGCATGTTCACCTGTGTTGCAAGTGACAAGTGGTCCAGTATGAGCCTGATACAGTCATGTAAAACAGCTGGCCGGCTCATGAAGAAGTCTAAAACTGTTCCTTTGGCTTTGTTTTGAACTTTTTGTAATGGAAAAATCTCAAGTGTCTCAAAGTACACAAAATAATATAAAGGGGAAGAAAAGATGACACGAAAGTACAAGAGAAAGGAGATTGGGTGTATAAGGGATGGCACTGGGGAGCAGGTAGGATCAACGTATGTGTACGAAAATGCCACCATGAGACGCAGTGTGTTGTAAAATTAATATACAGCCCTAAAGTTTATAGTTTGGAGAGAATAAATAATATAAGGAACGCATGTGTCTGTAACTCACTTTCCACAGTGAGCTACATTTTGAAAACCCTTTTCATGTATCTACTCCATAATCCCTGTTTCTTTCCTCAAATAAATATGTCCCAAATGTCACGCTTTTGAGGCATAAAAACCTTACAGATCTTCTCCAACTGCGAAGAGTTTTTCTCAACAGAACTTCTGTGTCACCAGAAAAGCAAAACAACAAACAAAATTAACAGCAAATGCTTATGGCGAGGCACATCCCCCGACACGCACACACGCACACACGCACACACGCACACACGCACACATGCACACACGCACACACACAACTGCAGTTGGTTTGTTTGGAATAAGATGTAGGAATTTTGTTTGTTGATTATGTCGCTTAGGGTTCTTGCTTTCTATAAGTGCCCTCATCTTTGTTCTATGTCACTGATTTCTCTCAGAAATCGGTGGGAGTCATCTTTCTTGTAGACATGGTCACATTCTATATTTGTGTGATTATTGTTTTTTTTTTTTTTTTCTTTTCTCATGTTTTATATCAACAGTTATGTGGATCTGAAGCTTCATGATATTCTACTTTAACTTTTTAGGCAGAAGAATTCTCATGATACAAGGAGGCACCTCCCGCTTTGTCCCCGGAGTGGCTCAGACGTCATCAAGTGTCTTCACTTCTAACTTGAGCCTGAGCCCTTTGCCTCCTCTGATTGTCATCTTGCTTTCTTGCAGAGGTCTCCATGAGCACCATTTCCGAGGTTCTTGGAAGGCGAGTGCAGCTGAAAGGGCTCATTGGAAAGAGAGCCATGAAGTGCCCCTACTGTGACTTCTACTTCATGAAGAATGGCTCAGACCTTCAGCGGCATATCTGGGCCCATGAGGGTGAGCGCTGCTCTGCTTACCCCAGGCTCCCTTTTTGATGTTATGTTTCCGCAGTTTATTTTGGAAGACCATTAGGAGGAAGCCATGCCTTTACATCGTTGTAGTTAGGATTTCTTGATCGCACAGAGCTTTGTCTGTCCTTCAGTCCTTAAAGGTCAGGGTTTTAAACGATTACTCATTCTGTTGCATTTGCAGCGGGTGAGTGTGTGTGCTTCCCTCCAGTTCCCCTGCAGTTGTGAGATGCTGTGTACGCATCCCTTGCTGGGAGACAGTGTGCCTGTACCTTATGCACATCAGCAGCTCCGGTGCTCACACTGTCTCTGCACTTGGAACCATTGAAGAGCTGCTAGTCCTACGAAGAAGGAAGCTGAGAGGGGTGAAGAGGGCAGGATGGAGTGTTGCGTTTGTGTCGTGGAGAAAGTGTTCCGACGGGGGAAGGGTTCATGGAGACAGACTGGAGCGGTGTGAGGATGCGCACTGCTCTGGGCACTTGCTGTGAAGGCACTGTGGAGCCGCTTGCTGGGACTTGGAGCAGTTTGGTCAAGCTTCCTGCAGAGGCAGCCTACCACCTGCTTTGTTTTCTGTCCTTGATCCTGGATGTAGCCCTCCTGGGAAAGAGCATGGGAGACAGGGTGCAGGACAAAGGCATTAGGTCCCTTCCTACTAGGTGGGAAGCAGCAAAGCAAGACAGGAGGGGGTGCCGGCTGAAGTATTTTCTCTATTATGGGATAAAAGTGACTTCTTACAGGGTCCAGGTAAGGGCTGTTAGGAAGGAAGTAGTTCATAGTGGGGTACAGAGAGCTGCAGCTGAAGGAGGAGGAAGCTGGAAAAGGCAGAGGGCCGAGACCCAGGGTGGGAAGATGGTTTTTGTTCACTAACATGAGCTGAACATTTGCTGGCTCTCAGGCAGGTGCTAGGTACATTCACACTCAGCCTGATTTAGTGCTGTCAGTAACCTCAGAGGCATCTGCTTTGTACCTTGCGTAAGATCAGGATCAGGCAGATGGTGTGCTCGTGGTCATGGAGCTGACAGCAGGCAGGCTAGGGTCTGTGCGATGCCATCCGAGTCCCAAGCCCTTGCTTTCCACGTCTCTACTGATGTGCATCGGGGAGGGAGCCACTCTGTACTACACAGAGCGAAGGTGGCCGCCCACCTGTGCACTGCTTCCTCCTCATGCACTCCGGACCCTGATGACCTTGGCCAGTGTAGTCAGCAAAAAGGAGGCAGAAGCGCTGTCTGGAGGGCAGGTTTGGGGTGGCACTCAGGACTGCAGGGACTGACCCTGGTCAAGCACGGGGGCAGGAGACCTTGGCCTCGGCAAGGCATCCAGCTGTCGTCACAGGTAGCTGAGCTTGCACCTCAGCTCTGCCCTCACCACTTAGGGGCTGTGGAGTGGATTGCACCTTAGCCTTCCAAACAGTGATTTGCCTTTCTGTCTGATAAAATTTTAAATTACTTGGAAATTCGTTGTAAGAGTAGTAAGATAATTTATGGATGTGTAAAACCCTTTGTAGATGGTCTAGTATATATTAATATACAGCCAGTGCTTTTATATTTACATGTGATGGGGCATTAATGTGGTATATTTGCAATTTGAAAGAAATACATGAGTTTAAGTAATATTAGAGTCATGAGAGGTTCCGAAAGCCGAAACCTGCTTTTCGTTAGCGTAGTCTGGCATCACAGGTTTTAGGCTGGTTTGTTTCTGTCACGATGGAATCACCAAGGGGAAGAGAAGCGCATCCGTGCGCGTTGCAGCGCTGGGGCTTTGAGGAGTTGGCTGCCCTGCCGTGCCACAGCTCTTCCATCTGTTCACTTTTAATATAAAACATGAGAAAAGAATATTGGGAAAGTAAGCTAATAAAACAGAACAACACGCAAAATCCCAAGAAAGGGTAAAAGGGGAAGTAAGAGATGGCAGTGGCTGTGGTCGCAGTGCGTGGCTGTATGTGCGGAGCCCTCTCCATGCCGGGGCGTTGGTTGCTCAGAGGACCTGTAACTTGGCTCAGGGTTCACAGCAGCCAAGTGGGGGTCACGGTGTGGATCCCCCTCAGCTGTCCTCTGTGCCCCACTGAGGGGCAAAGGCCATGTCGTGCTGAGCTGGAGCCTTGTGTGGCTGGCCTCTCTGCTGTCCCTTTTGCAGTCAAGTGCAGGAAGAGAGCACAGAGGGACAGAGCCGCTGTGCCCGGCTGGCTGTTGGGAGGGCGGGCATGCATCCCAGCAAGTCTCTGCTCCCTGAGTTGCTCTATTGTTTCTGTTCTTTCCATTCATGGCAAGGGACAGAAATTAGGATTTTGGCTTCTCAAGATTGTGAGCACACAGCTTCATGCTGGGTTTGTTTATCTTGCTAAGAAGCACCTAGTCTGAGTAGTACCTGAATACTGAGAACTCAGCTGTTGGCCCTGGAGCTGGCACCACTGAACTGTGTTCCGCGCTTCTGTGTGGTCTCCGTGGGTTTTTCCTCCAGGGAGATGATCCCTGAGCTCTCTGTGGCTGGGCCTGCTGTTAGAATGTCTAGTCAGGCTGTAGGTGCATTGGCCATGGTCTGCACCCACAGCTGCACATGACAGGGGCCCTGCTGTTAGGAGCATGTGCCCAGAACACGGGTGGTGTGCAGAGGTTCCTTGGGAGGTTACGCCAGGGCCCACCACTTTACAGGTACAGGAACTGTGTCCAAGCTGTGGTTCGAAGTTGCACAGCTGACAGGTGCCGTGATCAGATTATCATATCACCCCAGAAACTGCGTGCAGCTCTGGGCTTTGCCAAGGGCCACAAGGCTGTCAGCCTGGGCTGCGTGTGCCTCCCAGCTTCTTGGCTCTGTGTAGCCTGCAACGTCTTATAGCTTTGGTTTCCTCAGCAGTCATAGGCAGTAGAAACAGAGAAAGGAAGTGCCTGGCTCACTTATCACTGTCCTTCACCCCCTAGTCCTGGCACCCTCTGCTGCCAACCCCTGCAGTGCGTCACATCCGGCCGTAGCAGCCTGCTTGCTTGTCTGCAGCTCCACTGACTGGACAGTTGGATGGGGATTGAGTCTCCTCAGTTTCAGGTTAAGCCTTCAGTTCTTAGTACAAACACAGGCTTGTACATATTCTTATTGAATGAAGCAATTCAATGCCAAGAAAAGCCCAACTCTGAATCTTTGGCCCAACAACAACAGCCAGTGTTGTAAAGCTTCATTATTTTATGAACTAACATACATGTTCATATTTGATTCTCCAGGCCCACTAACACTCATGTTGAGAAGGCCTTGAAGCCTTTAATTTTATTCTACTTAACTGGGTCCAATCGAACCTAATACTCATCTGCTCTCCATCATTTGCTCTGCATTCCTGTCTTCAAACAGTTCCCAGAATTGCGAGAGGCAGGAAAGCTATGGAGTGGAGGGGCTTGGCTGACGCTCCAGGATAGTGTCCCTGCGGAAAGGAGCCATGTAGGAAGAGCCGTGGGGAAGCAGGCGGCCTGTCTGAGACACACAGCCATGCAGCTTTATGCACACTTAGGTGTACACTTGATTCCCCCATAGGTGTGAAGCCCTTCAAGTGTTCTTTGTGTGAATATGCAACTCGCAGCAAGAGCAACCTCAAGGCTCATATGAATCGTCACAGCACTGAGAAGACCCATCTGTGTGACATGTGTGGCAAGAAATTCAAATCGAAAGGGACATTAAAGAGTCATAAGCTCCTTCACATGGCTGATGGTGAGTAGGAGGCCCATGTGGCCCTGTGAGTGTGTGGCCCGAGGCTGGTGCGCCCTGGAAGGCAGCACCTGCGGGTGTAGTGTGCTCTCTGGGTGTGTGGTACGTGGTGGGAGGTGTGGCCGGGAGCCAGTTCAGGTATTGAGGCAGCCTCGGGAGGCTTTGGCGGGGGTTCTAGAAGTGTCCATCTTCTCCATCCCTCTATCCCTGAAGAGAGGACCTTGATCACACCCTGCCCGAAGGTTCAAGTGGCTGCTGTTTGTCACCCAGGCTGCTGCAGGGCTTTTATGTTCCATCCACAGTGGGGCTCTGCCTAAACCACAGGTGATGAGTGGGCAGACTTAAACTTGATAAAGCATACTTAAGTGCATGCTTTACTTCTCTTCATTCCTTGAGCACCTTGATTGACCTCTTGTGTGTGCCAGCTGGGAAGGAAGATCATCTAGGACACCAGACAGGAAAGGCCAGTCTCCATCCTTGGGGAGATCTGGAGGAGTGGGGGGCCATCGTAGAGGTACAGGCCAGGAGCAGAGGGAGCTCAGGAACTCCGGGACAAGGTGTAAGTCAAGGTGGCCAGAGTATAGTGCTGAGACAGGTCCTGGCTTGTGCTACACAGAGGGAAGGAAGATTGGCTCTTGTTAGAAGCGCAGCGAATCTATGAAACCCCTTAAACAACGTCGATTTTTTTGCGTGAGACCCTTGTGAATACTTCATGTAGCAAAGTTGCTAAACTTCATCGTTATTTTATTATAATTATGTACAAAAATTGGAGCTCACTGTGAAGACCAAAGCTATTTCAACAGATATGTGAGTTTCAGATATAGGGGGCAATACCAACAGGTCTGGATGTTCGTGGAACTGACCTTGTATGCGTGCTGTCGGATCATGGGCAAGGATTGAGTTGAGCTGGAAGGAATCGGCGGAAAGGCTGAGAGCCCGGCAGGAGGAGTCCTTAGCATTACTGACCAAGGGCCTGAAAAGGTATCAAGGTTATAATTGTTAAAACTTAGTCTTCTCTAAATGAAAATTTCATCAAAATTAAAAACATGACAGTTAAGAAGTGGTCAGATGTAGGGGCTGGGGAGACAGCTCAATAGAATAAGTGCTTCTGTGCAAGGGCCTAAGTTCAATTACCCGTTCTGGAAAAAAAAAAAAAAAAAAAAGAGAAAACGGTCCGAAGCTGAGACGTGAATAACGAAAGCAGTAAGGTCCTGCACTTTTGGATTCCCCTCCAGTCAGCCTCACTGATCTGCCTGCTGCCTGAATCTTTCTGCCAGAGTTGCATTTGTTGATGCGATGACATGTTTCTTCCTGAAGTCCTTTTGTTAAGGACAGCTGTCCTCAGGCACTGGAGTCTGTGTTGGCCCCGGAGTGGTAACGGCTGCTGCAGATGACGCTCACAGGGACTGGCAAGGTGCTGTGGTGCCAGGCCTAGGTGACGTCTGGACTCTGGGCTCACGTAGCCTTGCGGCAGGTCTGGCCTTGCGTCTGGTGCTGCCTGCAAACAGCTGTCTCTGATTAGCCCTCAGCCTGCACGCTCATCTCTAGCTCCTGGTCCTCTTTGCTAGACCTGCTCTCCTGTGACCTAGGAGTTGCCAAACTATGAAAAAAGATAGTAAATAGGTTAGGATTGGAGCAGAACATACAGTTCCAGCTGTATCTTTTCCTCTTTTGTTTTCAAAATCTTGGTGAACTCATGTAAGAGCTTTCTTTAGCAGGAGTACAGAACAGGAAGGAAGCTGGATTGGCGCTGGCCACTATCGTGGTGAGGAGTGCCTGCAGTTCAGTCACTTAGGTCCAAAGTCTCGGCAGTTGTGCACCTCTACCATCAGGCGTCCGTCCATCTGAAAGTCCCACAGGCGTGTGCTTCAAGCGATGCTAGTGCCCCACCTCTCAGAACTTCTTGTGGTCCTTCTGCCAAGCCACTGCCATTTCTTTGCTTCTGCTTGTTTTTTAAACTTACCAAAGATTTATGTTATTGTGCCTTCCTCCTGTGTGCATAGAAAGATGAACAGGAAAGTACTCTCGCGATTTTCCTGAACTATGCTCCTCTCAAGCCCAGCGCTTCTGAACAGCTCTGTGTTATGGTGAGCTCCGAGGCTTTAGCTGGTTGCAGGCACTCACCCTGCGCGTCTTGCTGTTGGTGCCCTCTGATCCCCTGGGAAGGTGTGGGTTGGTCACATCCACTCCTCAGTGCTCTGACATTGTGCTATCTTTTCCAAGGGGCTTTCGTAATTTCTCAGTTGAACCACTTGGGATATAGCGAATAATCCTTTGGAAACTGGTGACTTTCAAAAATTCAGTTTTTCTTTCATAGGTTGTTGCTTTGCAGAAAAATGAAACATAAAGATTCTCCTGCCAAGTTGGATTTGTTCTTCACTAACATTATATTCATGACCTTTGTTCTTGATATTGGTAGCTATTAATTTGTGCAGCCTTTTTTTGGTGCTACTGATAGAACCTGGGGCCTCGTGCATGCTAGGCAAATGATGCTTTACTGTTGAGCTGTACTGCTGGCCTGTAAATTAAAACTTCTTTGAAGACATTTGAAAGTGGCAGTTGAACACCACACGCATATATTAATGGTGCACATACCTCAATCCAAATAAGGGCATGAGCGCTGAAACCAAGTGTAGGCCTGCATATGGGAGGTCAGCGGCCATGACTGCCACATGAAGTAGTGGCTCATACTGACCTTCAGGACACGTTGTAGTTTCTGAGATACTGAGATGTGAAACATGTATCTCAGAAGTGGTCAGCTAGTTCTCAGTTCCCATTGGCACCATCCTAGGAGGGTGTCTTCATTGTCATGCCTGCGTACAGAGGAAGGTGTGGATTGCATCCATCCCTGAAGCAGCTCTTGGACCCGCTGTTCCACTCTTCTGTCCCTGTCCCTCTGGGTTCTGCTGTCAGCATAGCAAGCTGTGGACCTCCTTTATCCAGTCAGGGTCCTGCCTTCAGGGTTCAGAAACCTCCCAGGGCTGCATGCTTAATTTGAGCCACAACACAAACCCTTCCGGTGGTGTGTGTGACCCTGTAGCCTCCCCACCTTGCTGCCTCGCCTCCTGCCTGCCCCAGCTCGCAGCTCCCTGTGTCACTGGTCTCCTTGTGCCTTCCTGCCAGGCTCGCGATGCCTTTTGTCCAGTCTGTCCCTTGGCCTGCAGTCCTGTCCCTTAGTTCTGATGAATACTTGTTCATCCAGCTCAGGTCCCTGCTGAGGAGTCAGGTTCTCAGTGTGTCCTTCCCAGGCATAGTGTGTGTGAAAGTTGTATCCCTCCCCCATTTTCTCAATTTTTCCCTTATTTCTTCTGTTTTTCTACTTGGTGTTCCTTTTTCAGGTTTATAGTTTCTTTATTGACCAGTGTTGGTTTTTTTGGTTGTTGTTTTGTTCTGCTTTTGTCCCTTCTTCTAGAATTCTCTCACCACTTACTTCATTTCTCATGTTGCCTACTTTGTAAAACTTTCTGCTTCTAGTGGACTAGATAGTTTGTGATTTTTTTTTCTGTGTCCTTTATTGGCTCATAAGCCCTGCAAGCAGGGGATTTTGATGTATTTTGTGTCCTCAGCCCCTAGAATAGCATCTAGCTTAGTGCAGATGCTCAGTCAATTTTTGAGGCTTAAATAAGACAAACAAACCTGTGTTTTGAATAAGCTGGTTAGGATATATGACTACTTAAAAAGTACCAGTTATTTCCTCCAGTTTTGTTT
Organism: Myocastor coypus; assembly: GCA_004027025.1. Lineage (NCBI taxonomy): Eukaryota > Metazoa > Chordata > Mammalia > Rodentia > Myocastoridae > Myocastor > Myocastor coypus. The sequence goes on along the minus strand of PVJA010006664.1, from coordinate 7,850 downwards.
CTCTAATGATTGTTAAATCAAATGCTTATAAATTAGGTATTTAAAAACATGTTTGTGGGACTCATCATTAAGTGAATCTACTTGGACATCTTTTAATGAAGTAAAAAAGAATCGAATAATTGTCTCCTTTACCTGCTTGTGAATCTGATCTCTCACATTTACTGGCTTTTTTAAAGTGATATATCCCTGCTTATTGCCTTCTGCTTCCCAGAGGAGCTCATTACTGTACTGCAGAAGTGCTAGGCCATTCTGGGTAAAGGTTTCGCTCACACAGACTTGCCAGGCACTGTGCACCAGACAGAACTTGATCTCCAGGCGATCTGACCAGCTCCGTGCGCGCCCAGCACGCCGAGCGACGCTGCAACACGTTCCCTTTTGAATGTGAGGGGGCCTAGCCTTACGGTGCAGTGCAGAGGTTTGTGCCTGATTCTGTTCCCTCCTCCCAGCAGGGGGCGGGTGCACTGTGTAGTGCTTTCCTGCTGTGCAATCCAAGGGGAATTCTCTAATCGTGGAATGGAAAGCTCTTTGATGTTCAGAGCTGGTTCCTTTGGGTTTTCTCTTTTCCCCAGTCCAACCTCCCTCACACTCTTGAGTTAAGCTTGCTGGTAAAATTTACAAAGAGGAGTTATCTAGGTTTCAAGCACTCTTGTGATGTGTAATAATTAGAGGGAGAGTTGAGTGTGGAAATTTGGTCTGGGTAGAGGAAGTAACTTTCCTCCCATCTTTTGTTCATAATAAGACATCCCATGGCTACTTGTTAAAATATTCTAAGAGGTGTAAGTGTGGCTATTTCATCCTCTCCCTCTTCTCTTCTCTGAAGAGTAAAATTAGTTCAGGATAAAGTAGCCTCACTTATCCTACCTACAACCTCTTCTAAAAAATATATAATACTTGAGTATCAGGACATAGAAATTGGCCCTGAAGCACCAGCCTGCTTTACAGAGATCATTTCTGCGCAGCGTCCTCCTTCCCTCATTCCTCCTTCCTTATTCCAGAGAAGGCGCAGCGCAGGGAGGGGATCAGGGAGCTTGGGATCAGGGACCCAGCAGGACAGCTTGCTGGTGCTTGGCTTCCCCAGGCTGATGGGGCAGTGAGCAGGGCTGATTTCAAGGCTCAGGAGTCTCATTTTGTAGGCACGCTATGTCTGAGTCCATGCAAATTTCTTTTTATCATTGTTATTTTTATTTTAATTTAATATATGTTATTTTGAATAATAAAAACAAAAACAAATATTAAATACACAGACAGAAACAAGGCAGTATGCAATATATTTGACACAGATTTTCAAAACAAGAATAGAAATTAATAATGGTTGTTATAGTGCCCATTTTTATCATCAAATCTGTTCAGTTTAACAGATATAATTATGCAAGTTTGGACAACTAATTGAATATTAACACTGTCTTTCAATAAACCTTGATTTTTTAAATGTCCTTTTTCTCTAAAAATTATTTTAAAAAGAGTATACTAATAATTGAAAAGACATTAGAAGACCAAGACGAGAGGTATTCAACCATGTTTTTGGTATTACATATTGCTGTTTTCAGTATAGTTGCTTAGATCACAGATATCAGTATGCAGAGATAGTCAAAATTAGAGTTAGTGAAAATTCTAAACATCAACTGCTATTTTCAAAAAAACTGATGGAAATTATGAGTACAGTCGTCTCAGCTGTCCTGTATCTATTTTTGCATTATTTTTCCCCTTCCTTTTCCCCATTTTTCCACCCTTCCCTTAGCTTCATTGTTTAGTCTTTATGTTCAGTTTCTTTCCATTTCACCATATCTATTATATTTTTCAGGTTTTATGTATTCTTTCAGGTTCTTACAATAGGAAAATAACACAGTATTTATACATATGAGTTTGATTTATTTTGCATATGAGTACAGCCTCTAGCTGCATCCACTTGCCTATAAAGGCCTCAAGTTTGTCTTTATAGCTGAGTAACATTCCGTTGTATAAAATTATCACATCTTTTTCATCCGTTCCTCAATTGGTGGGCATTTTGGTTGTTTGCAAGATTTGGTTATGACAGATTGTGCCGTTATTAAACATGGATGTGCATATATCACTATGGAAGGATGTTTTTAGTTCTTTTGGGGAAAAAACCCAGAAAGAGAATAGCTGGATTGAATGGGGTTTCCTCCTAGTTTTTTGAGGCATTTCCACTGATTTTCATAGTGGTTTTGAGAATTTACATTCCACCAACAGTGGGGAAGGGTTCCTTTTCCCCAACAGCTTCTCCAGTATTTGTTATTAGTTGGTTTCTTTATGACACCCATTCTCTTTGTGGTGAGATGGTATCTCAGTATTGTCGTCGTCGGGCCGGGGAGATAGTTTGTGGCACAAGTGCCTGCCCAGTAAGTGCAAGGTCGTGAGTTCAAACCATGGTCCCACCAAAAAACAAAATGAACAAATCAGTGTTGTTTTAATTTTCACTTCATGAATGGCCAGTGCTGTGGAACATTTTCTTTCATGTATTTAGTTATAACTTGTATTTTTTCCTCTCAGAAGTATGTATTCATCTCAGATACCCATTTTTGGATTAGTTTTTTTTTTTTTTTTTTTTTTTTTGTGGGACCAGGGTTTGAACTCATGACCTTGCACTTGCCAGGTAGGCATTTGTGCCACAGAGCTTTATATCCCCAGGCCCTGGATTGGGTCTTTACCCTTCATAACACAAATGAAATACTTACGAATTTATCTAACAAGGGAAATAAAAGATCTATATAATGAAAATTACAATACTCTGAAAAATAAGATCAAAGAGGATTTCAGAAAGCAAAAAGATATTCTTTGCTCCTGTATAGGAAGAACCATTTTCACAAGAACACAGATTGAATACAATCCATATCAAAATACCATCAATGTACCTTACAGATCTAGAGAAAACATTCCTAAAATTTTTATGAAACCAGAAAAGACCTAGAATAATAAAAGCAATTCTGGGCAACAAGGCAGGAGGCATTAGATTTCCTGACTTGAAATTATACTACACAGCTCCTATAATAAATTCAGCATGGTGTTTACAAGAAAACTAGACCCAGTGAATACACGCTTTAGTGCATGGTGATACTCCCGAGTCTGGTTTCAGATTTTGGCATGTGGAGAGTTGGTTTTCCAGCGCCATTTGTTAAAGAGGCCATCTTTCTTGAAGTCAACGTTTGTCCTCTTTGTCAAAGATAAAGTGACTCAGTGTTATAGCTGACTCTGAGTCACCATCTCCTGCTAATCCATTCCTCCTTTGATGAAACTGATGTACTAATTACAGACAATCATCAAGCTAAGTCAGTAGTTGCTTAAAGTTCATCATTTAAATTATAGAGATTTTTGGACCGGGGTTTGAACTCACAACTTTGCACTTGTCAGGCAGGCACTTGTGCCATGGAGCTATCTTCCTCAACCCCTAAATTACAGAGATTTTTTAAAAAGTATATTTTTACTTCCATAACTCTTTCTGTTCTGATATGCCATTGTGCCAGTTACCACATACGCTAGAACCGTGAAGTGGTGTGTTCTGCAAGGCCTTGCAGCGAGTGGTCTGCAAAGCTTCCTACAGTGAGCATTCCTCTGTATTAGGTGGCCAGGCTCTGTGTGCTGGGCTTTTCTGGATAGGCACACAGGCAAAATGGGAAAAACCTGGCCTCAGGGGCCAGACCCAAGTTGCAAGGATTCCTGCCTCTGCAGCTACGGGCAGATACTTCTTCATCCTTAGCATAACACGGATGTGTTCATTTCTTGTATCTTCTATAACAAGTTACCACAAATTTACTGGTCTAGAACAACAGAAGTTTATTATGTTACAACTCTAGAGGTCAGCACTCTAAAGTCCAGGTGTCAGCAGGCTTTGCATCCCTTCTGGGGACTCTAGGAGGAAATCTGTTTCTTCATCCTCTGCGGCTTCCAGAGGCTGCATATATCCCATGACGTATGCATCTCTGCCTTTGTGTTCAGACCAGAACGTAGCATGCTCTAATCCCCTCTACCTGCTCTAACATCACCTCTCCTCTGTCTCTCATCCATCTGCCTCCTTCTCGTGATTGAACCTTCACTCACATGGGTGATCTGAAGTCATGAGCTTCCTCACAGCAGCAAACCCCTTCTCTTCTCCATATAAAGTAGCACTTACAGGTTTTGGGGGTTAGTACCTGAGTACCTGTGTAAGTGTGGGTTGTGGACTCATACTGGGTGTGTGTATCCCTGCTCCTATTCCTCTAAGGGCCGGAGTTCTCACGGTACCAGAAGCTCTTACCTGTGTGCTGGAAATGTGGCTGTATGTAGCAGTTAATCTACACCATCAAGGAAAGACTGCATTCTTCTTTCAGATATGCTGTCATCAGGAAGACAGAGTATGATAGGTAACATTGCAGGGTATCCCTGCTGAAAAAGGGTAAGTGCTAATTTTCTGAAAAAAGTATAAAGTCACTCTTCTGAAAGCTGCTGACAATTTCCTTATGCTTGCTGCCACCTTTTTCTGTAAGACAGGATAAATAGTCATGAGGAAGTGTTTCCACTTTTACACCCTTAGGTATTGTTACCAATAACCATTTGATTTGTGGAAATTCTTCCTGTAAGTACCTTAGTGCCCATCAGCTTGGAAAGGCACAGAGCTTGAGTTGGCTGCGATGTTGACTTCAACAGACGTTTCAAACTAGTTGCCTTAAAGTAGAAGGAATTTTCTGCCGTTTCTCTTAGTCCTGATGGGATCCCAAGGGCAGAAGCCAAAGGTGACAGTTTACTATCCTCCTACCATTCCACTTCCTCTTGAATGTATATGGAATACTGTTTAAAGTAATTAAGCTGCCGAGATCAGCCTTAATGAAGGTCATCAAGCAGGTGACAAGGGAAGCAGCAGGTGATGTGCTTCACAAGTGCGGTCCTCAGCCGGAAGGTTGAGAGACCTGGAGATGAGGCTGGTTGTCTTCATTTTTAGGAGTTGAAATCAGGTGCTGAAAATGCCCATCCCTGGTGGGCTCAGCATGCCAGGTCCAGGGCAACACAGGCCGCTGGGGCTTCTGTGGCTGCCTGGGATGACTTCCTGTAGGAGCTCAGATCTCAGCAAAGCAGGAGCTCTGCTGGCTTCCCCGCTTGTGATGTGATCCCATCTCCACCCAGACACTCCAGAGAAAGGCAGCCTCATTCCTGAGTTTCTTGTGCCTTTTTCTAAGCCCAGGCAAGATGAGTGTTTCCTGTTCCCCTTCCTCCCCTTCCCATCTCCACATCTGTCCTGCCCCGTTCCCACAGGGCAGGTTGGTTGCTGAAGTAAGGCCTCAGCAAAGTGTATAGCTTGGGATGGTCAGACTTCAGACCACCCAGTTACTTTTTCATGGTGCGAAGTGGAAGGACTCAGCAGGGCTCAGTTTGCCAGCCCAGGCAGCCCCCAGAGCAAAGGTCATTGTCCACAGGACAGGGATCAGCAACAGTCTCCTTCCAAAAGAAAATTTAAACAGAAATGGCACCATATCTTCTTGAGAACTGAAACAGAAGAAGTGCAGGTGAATCCCACATCTTTGCGGGTGACCTAATGCCTCTGAAAAGAGTTGGAGCCTGTAGTGCGGTCTGCGTCCCAGGCACTAGGAGGACCCTAGCCTAGCCCTCAGAGGGGGGGCTCTACTGGAAACCTCAGGAGTGCATCCTGCTGATTGTGACTTCTTTCTTTCTACCTGCAACAGCAGCCTGTGTGCCGTGGAAATCATCATGCAGGCCTCAGACTTGATCTCTGAGTTATATGACACATCTTTCCTTTCTTGAACAAATTTAATGCCAGTTCCCAAAAGCTTCTAGGAACTGGGGGCCTGTTGTGCTGATAAATGAGAGACACACAAATGCACCACGTGTAAGTGTACAGAGCAGTGGTGTATGACAACAAGGTATCCACAGCCTAGGACCAGGAAAGGAACATGGCCTCAGCCCCTCGAACTCCCTTGTCCTGTCCAGAGGTGACTGCCCACACTTCTCAGCCTTGTGCACTGGTGACTGCTGTTCTGGCTTCTAGTGCTGTCCTGAGCTTTCCATGTCTGCGAGCTCCGTGTAAGTGGATTCATACTGCTCATGTTCTTTTGAGGCTGGCTTTTCCCTTTTAAGTTTGTGTTTGTGAGATGCCTGTAGGTGACTGTGATTTTGACTTTTAACATGTGGGGCTCTGAGTGTAATAGGGTGAATTTTATAAGTAAATAAGAAGGTAGATTCTATAGTTTCTCGTTGAGAATCTTTCGTCTCTGCCTATAGCTTTTCTTCACTGAGGCAGTTTTTTGCGGTAAGCCCAGAAGCAAAATTGCTTCTTGAGAAAGTGGTGTGACTCAGCTTTCTTTGTTTGTCCTTCACACTAGCAAGACTTGGCTTGGAGTCTGTTGAGCGCTTACAGAAGTAAAAGCCTGCCACAGAGGATAAGAAGTGACCACCCCTGAGGTTACTGGAAGGCTGAGGCCGTCCCAGCCTTGGCACACCTGGACAGACAAAGCTGTAGTCCAGGGTGCAGCAATTGAGCCCAGGTGGTATTTCATGGACACTAAATTCTTTCAAACTTTCAAGTTCAGGGAACACTGATACTGTTGCATAGTTCTGTTGTCATTATTTTACTTTTTGGTTTTTTAACTTTCTGGTGCTGAGGGCCAAGCCTAGGGCCTGCTGCCTGCTAGACAAGTGTTTGAGCACTGAACTAAATTCACAGCCCCATATAGTTCTGTGGTTGACATACCTGTGTCTGGGCTTTGTGCAGTGCCAGGCAAGGTGTCCCAGCTGGTGCAAGACGGACGCCAAGTATCTGACAGCCCTGTGAGGGCACAGAGGACACTAGGCAGCAGTCACAAAGGGCGGGCCCCTCTGAAAGGGGCCGCAATTCTATCACCTCCATGTGTATGCTTCTTTTAAAATTCTTATTCCTGTTCATATAGGATTATACACCTGTGAAGAAGGCCTAAATATTCTTGTAGACTTGAAATCAATATGCAATTATTCTCTGTGGCTGTACGTAAGTAACAAGCTTAGGAGCCATATGGTGTTGCGTTAAGGTAGTGATCTGCGACTTACGTAACTATTCTCATACTGTTTCCTTCTTTCCTCCATGTATTATCAGGGAACTTTTTCTTATAAATTTTCCCTGCTTTTCTGTTCTTTCCATTTATTTATTTATTTTAAATTTAACAATGGTTATGTTACACATTTTCATCATCGGATCAGTTCAGATTAATACCTATAGGTACATAAGATTGATCAAACAATTAAACATTAACACTTTCAATAAACATTACTTTTTTTTTAACCTTTGATGCACTGCATATTGTCATCACAATAGCTCTACAGAGCACAGGGTGTGGGCATGGCACACCTTCCAATTGATATTGGTAAGGAAAGAAAAAATAATTTAGAGTTCTTATATTAGGGAGACTATACGATATTTACACATGTAGGTCTGGTTTATTTCACTAATGAGTATATGTTCAACATACATCCATTTATATATGAAGTCTTCCAGCTTATCATTCTTTATACCTGTGTAATATTCCATTGTATAAAAATACCACATTTTCTTCAACCACTCTTCAAATGATGGGCATTTTGGTTGTTTCCAAGATTTGGCTCTTACAAATTGGGATGCTATAAACATAGGTGCACAGATATCACTATGGCATGATGTTTTCAGTTCTTCTGGGAAAATTCCCAGCAGGAGGATAGCTGGATTGAATGGAGTTTCTAGTTCTAGTTTTTTAAGGATCATCCACACCGCTTTCCATAATGGTTGCACCAGTCTGCATTCCCACCCACCAGCAGTGGAGAAGGGCTCCTCTTTCCCCACAGCCTCTCCAGCATTTGTTGCTGATTAATTTCTTTATGATAGCCATTCTTTCTGG
>PVJA010006663.1:0-72147 GCA_004027025.1 Myocastor coypus | reverse complement strand
TGGCACCCCTCTAACAGTCGCTGCAGGACAGCAGCAGGCTCTGAAGATGCCAGCTGCCCTTCCTATTCCTGGAAAGTTGAATACAGCACCGAAGGCGGACATCGCCTCCCCCAGGAGCAGCTGGCATGGAGAGGAGAGCTGGCTCAGCAGGGGTCCTCTGATGCTGGCCTGGAAGCTCGCTGCACCACACAGGGGGAAGGAAGGGACCTATTCATTCTCGGGTGTTCCTCCCCTGGGAGTTACTCATCTTCCATCTGGCTTAACTTAACAGCTGTGGATGGACAGGAAGACAGCCTGAATTCAGTCCAAAACCAGAGTTTTTGAATTGACTGTAGTTACTTGGCTTTGAAAACATTTGGTAAAATTACATGCAACTGCCAGTATTTGGCTGCTCTGATGCATAGAAGTGGCCAAACTTGATCTCTGAATAGCAGAGAAATCATTGAGGAACAGCTAAAGCAAAACCATTGGAAGGGTTCCATTCACCATGATTGCATCATCCCTGTGCTTAAAAACATTCAGCATGCATGTACAAACTTTCCATGAAAAATGTAATCATTATGTACTGCAATCATATACTAATAAAAACAAATATATAAGAAAAAATATTCAGTAAATTCCCATCAATGTCTCAGTGAAGATTGCATTTGTCAAAATGGCAAGCAAAGCCCTCCTGCAAGGCCGCCTTCTCATCAGTAGCATTCAAATCTTTCTCTCCCTCCATTCAATTATTATTATTATTATTATTATTATTATTATTATTATTATTATTATGGCCGGCTCAGCTTGTCCTGGGGGTGGGGCTGGTACAGCATATGATGCCAGGGATCGAACATTGGTCCCTGTAGCTACCTAAGCTTTCCTAAGCAGGTGCTTTAGGCCACTGAACCATCTTGCCGACCCTCTCCCTCCACTTAGTTCAGTGTAAGTATATGATATCCCAAATGTCTTCTCATTCATTTATATATTGTTTAATTCATGAGTCTCCTAAAAGAGAAAAATGACAGAACTAAGAATAGTAATCACACAATGACAAAGAAATGGGCTTTTGTTCTTAGGCCCTGAATGTGTATTTAAAACTGACCTCCCAAATTTAACACATACTTCTTAGTTTGTGCTTGCTTTACAGAGAGGAGCATGCCTTCTTTCAAGTGATCACCAGTAACTGGCTTCATAAAAGGCGCACTGAACCCGACATGGGCTCCATAGATGGCAGGCAGATGGCTCTAACTGAAGAAAGAGATGTAGCATGGAACATTATGAGAGCTACAGCCATGGCAAAGGGGGAAGCTTCAACTCCTCAACTAGGAAACTTGGGGGGCACAGTCATCTTTCCACAAGCAACATTGCAGTATGATAGATGCATGTCGACAGAAATTCCATGTGGGCCTTGTCTTGGCCGATGTATAATTGGTATGAGGCCAGATATTTCTCATACACTTAACCAAAACAACATATCACAATTAACTGAACACACAGAAGAACATCCCAAGTCATGCTACCTCCTATCTAGCCCAACATTAAAACGATTTATGAAATATTTCTCAGTATATTTGTAGGGATAAAAAGGATGTTTTGAGCAAAAATGTGTTATTTACATTAATGTATACTGTTTTTATGGTAGTTATTTTTAAAATAAACACAAATATTGTTTTCCCACTTTAATTTTTGTTACAATAGATATAGAGAACTATATGTCACATACATAAAATCACTTTAGGTTATGCAATAATTTTCAAAATTATAAAGGGGTTATAAGACCAAAAATCTTGGGAAACACTAAGCTTTTTAAAATAGTAGCTTTTTAAAAAATAATAAATAAGGGCTGGTGAGATGGCTCAATGGTCTAAAGCATCTGTTTAAGCAAGTTTAGGCAACTGCTGGGACCATGGTTCAATCCCCAGCACCTCATGCTGTGCCAGCCCCACCCCCAGGGCAGACTGATCCAGCCATAATATTAATTTTAAAAATTAAATAAAAATTAATTAATGAATTAGAAACTTTATTTTTAGTTGTTCAGACAGCTGGGGTTTATTCATTATATAGCTTTTATACAGAATTGATGGTGTCAATCTTCTGTGAGATTAGATTTGGACAATAGCTTTTCCAAGGATAAACAAAACAAAACAAAGTACACTGCGATTAAGGATATATGGTTAGTAAATCAGCCCACTGATAGCTTTGGCATAGTGCTGGCTAGGACTAAAAGGTGTGAGTGCTACACCTGCCTTAGGGTGGTGTTATGTTTAAGTCTAGTTGTCCCCCCAAAGCCTCATGCAATCATGGGACGGGGATTTCTATAGATTGAGACTTGACTCATGAGTCACTAGGATTATGTGTTTTAGTACTGATGAGATTATGGTCTGAGTGCTGCTGGGAAATATAGGTGTGGCCTGAAGCGGATAGGCTAAGGCAGAGAGCCTGATGTTATTTAAAGAGAGACAGAGAGACAAACTAGAGCTGTTGCTCTCTGTTGCCTTGGTTGGTTGGTTGCCTCTTGTCGCAGTTGTTGCTGTTCTGCCGCCATGAACTGGATGCTCTCTGTCCTGTTCCACTCAGCCTTGTGCCAGCCAAATATGGACTGAAACCTCCAGCAACTGTGGGCTAAATAAACCTTCCTTCTTTCATTTTGAGTTTCAGGTATTTGTCCCAGCAACGTGTAAAAAAGTAACTAAGACAGGTGGGTAGCTTGCCTACAACATAAGGGACAAAGAGCCTTCTCTCCCTCACTTGCGGTTTTCACTATATTCTGCCATTATGAACTGTTGCCCCTCTGCCATGTGCCACCCTGCCTTGGAGCCAGCGAGTTATGGACTGAAACCTCTACAACCTGTCAGTTAAAAAAATCCTTTCCCCCTTCAACTTTGGGTGCCAGGCATTTTGTCTCTGCAACAGGAAAAGTAACTAAGACACCACCCAAATTGCTTTTTATATAATCCCAGGATCCATTAAAAACTCTCCAGGCAAATAGGATAAACTTTTGACTATGACAGAAATTTTTCTTTCCTGCTTAAAATGCTCAGATAAACTATTTCAAGACAACAATGTACAATACAACCACACTGAGGAATGCTTAGCATCTTGGGCTTTTTAAATTCTGCATCATTTCTAATATCTTATCTATAACTTTTTTATTCTCTTTAAAATAAAAAAAAGAAAGTAAAAAAAAAAAATGCTCAGGTAAGAACGCAGAAGACCTGGGCAGATACCTAAACCCAACAGTTCTCAGCAAGGATGCAGACCCCACAATTCTGTAAGTGAGGCAGAAAGGGCTTCACACAATCGTCTCTGAGTCACCTGAGAATGTCACCTCTGGCAAAGCCAACACAGGAGCCTCGCGGACCGTGCCAAGTCGCAAGCGGCAGCTGCTGAGCGCTGACCCAAGGCTGAGTCTTGCGTTTCTGCATTTTCATTTCTCAGCTTAAGAACTCCTGAGGCAAGTGGGTACAAGAACCAGTGATACTTTGTTTGGGGAAAAGGCATTCACTGAAAATTCTTAATCCTTTCTTCCTAGAAGGATAGAACTTTTACTTGTTATTCACTTGTGCTCTCATTAAAGAAAGGCAGCTACGTCTGTTTCATGGGAAGCCTTAATCCCTTGGCTACGTTCCTACAGATGTATTCCTCAAAGAGGCTGAAAGGTAGAAAGAGATTACTACTAGACACTGATCTGAAATCTCTATTTGGGAAGCTAAATATTAGAAATGGGACATGAGAGAAAACAGAGGGGTATTTTCATGTACAGCTACGAAATGTACATTGGCAATCAGTCGTTTGGGTTTGGTTTGCCCTAAACCTCACATTATCATTTATTTGGTAGGAGATGCTCCAGATCAGAATTAATAGTTTTGATAATGATAATGATGGAACACTAATAATAACACTAATAACGATGTTGATGATGATCATTATACAATTAGTATATTGAACCAAGAGATACAATATTGTATACTTTTTCTCACTTTCCAATCCTATAACAACTTTCAACAACTCATAATTGTGTGATCACTTTCAGTTCCTATCAGCCTTAGTCTAGGATAGTCCAGTGTACTCAAGTTCACCGGAAGTGTCACTTTTGCAGGTCCCCAAATGTTTATATTACCATGGTGCCTCCTTCTGTCTTCTGAAAAAAGAAGTATCCCTTTCCCATTCCATAAAGACAAGTTATACTACCCCTAAAGGTAGCCTGATAACTTAATTACCTTTGCCCCTAGCCTAGTTCTTTTAACTGCTTTTGTGTCTGGTTTATTCCCTGCTAGATCGTAGGCACCTAATGCAGTATCCTTCTCATAGAAGGTGCCTCATAGATACTTGGTGGCTCTCTAATCGACTGGATACCCTTGACTATCAAAGGAATCTCCGAAAATGCAGAGAAGAATAGTTTGGTTGCTCATGCTTGAGAAACCTGAGAAGAAAATCCTTTTTTACCCCCACTTTGTGCAAGGTCTCACTACGCACCTCCAACTCAGTGATCCTCCTGTTTTCTGTCTCCCAAGTTCTGGGATTACCTGCACACCTCACCATGCCTGGACCCAATTGCTGGCTCAGTGCACCCAAGAGCAGGGCCAGGACAGCAATGTGGTGCCAGGGATCGAACCCTGGCCCCTGTACTTCCCTAAGCAAGCATTTAGTCCACTGAGCTATACTACCAACCCTGAGAAAATCAACTCTGTATGGTTTCATTTGGCCTATAAGGTTAGTAGCCTCTCTAATATGATATTAAGGTTCTTTATCTTCATATGTTCATTCCTGTTTCTAGTTCTAGAGCCTCAGGAAAGTCCAGCTACACAATCTGTTGCAATAGTACATTGAAAGCTATAACTTTTAACATTTACTTAGTACACACTGTCCCTTAGGACCCAGGGATATATTGCCTTCATTTCCTAACTGAAAGACAAGGAGTACAGTCTGCATCTTTAAATAAAGCAATTAATTCATAAAGAGTTTAGGAAATGTGTCTAGGGTCACAGCCAAGAGGCAGTAGAAAGTCAGAAGGGTGACAGGGTCACATCTCAGGTTTTCCCGTATCACTAGTTCTCTAAGCAATTACCTACAGAAATAAAAATGACTCTATAAGTTAATGAATAGCTTGATAAAATATATTTTATCTGTGCTTTTCTTGTTATTTTCTACAAAAACTGTCTTGCTTTTCCTTTACGTACAATGCTATCAAATAAATTAATAAGAATTTATAAGCTTCAACAAGTTTAAGATCCAATAGATATGCCCATATTATTTCTCCCTCCCGCTTTCTATTTCCTTCGTGCCTATCCCTCCTTACCCATTAGTTGAAAATTGCTTTAAACATGATCTATAATCTATGAAACGAGGTCATCATTCATCCACCTATAGCCTTCTTATGTATTAAATTTAAGTAAATCCTTTTACAGAACACAAGACCTATGAACCCACACCTAATAATGCAAGAAATAGAGCAGCATCTAATTAGCATCTGCTTTCGTGTTTGTGTTTCTTCCTGAGCTCAAATGCCAATATATTTCAATTTTAAGATGAAACCTCTGTTCTAAATTCAGTTATTTATCACCCTCATGCTTGTTAGTCTCCTGTTCTTTGTTTTGTCTTCCAACAGTGACATTCTCAGGGCAGGTGAGAATGCTAAAGCCCTTCTAGATTATGAATCCACAAGGTAAGTACACGAAGAAACACCAAAGTTTACAGTATCAGAGAAATATAGGGAGGCAGAGTGGGAGAAATCTTTAGCTCATCCAAATATAATAAATACCAGTATTAATCCTTTTCAGGATCCTAAGGTAGCATATTCAGTGCTACAATGCCAAGTATGGAGAAACAAGCAGAATTTGAAATTAGTAACATTTAATGGTTAATAATTAAATAAGATTTGTCATATGTTTTCTCAGTGTAGAGAGCAGGATAGCCAGAGTAATATCACACTCTGAATCCAAGTCAATGAGTTGCATCTTCACTTTCTAAGCTCTGGTGGAGCTCATCTTCCCACTGATATAATTTAACACACTGGCATTTTATTTTGTAGTCTAATTTTTAAAAGAATATTACTTCAGTCTAATCATTAGAGAAAACATCATAAAAAGGCAGACTAGGAACATCTCTCAGGATTCTTGGAAAATGCATTCAAGACTGTAAAACTAAAGAAAAACAAAAGTAGCCTGATCTCCTGTCATAGACCAGTAGAGAGTAAGGAGACATGAAAACTAAATGCAGTCTGCTAACCCACATTAAACTCTGTGAGTAACGTAGGGAGTTGACAAGTTTACTGTTTAATTAGCAGCAATATGTAAAGTTAGCCACTTAATTTGTAAAGTTAGCCCCTTAATTTTGACAAATATACCACAGTATTCTGAGACATGGACAGCGTGAAATACCCAAGCATTCTCTCCAATATTTGTGACTTTTCTGTGAAACCAAAAATGCTACAAAATAAAGTATTTAAACATTCAAATTAAAACCAACCACAGTTAAAAACATCAAAGCTGTTTCCCTACTATTGAGTCACCCAAAAGTAAAAAGAGAGGAGGAGGAGGAGATGGAGGAGGAGGGAAAAGAACAGAAGAGAGTAAGAGAAAGTGAGAGAGATGAGCAGAAAGATAATCTCTTGGTGGAGGAAACCTCCTATATATCTGGTAGGACAGGCGGCTATAGTGTAGGAAGTGCTGCCTAAGGGTTTCAAACCCTTCTTTGTTCAGAACATGGGCCCCTGGAGACTCCCTTCATCATAATGCAACTCCAGCCAAGTGGCAGCTGCTTCCTTGGTCTTTGTTTGTGTTTTAAGTGGAACTTCCCTAACCTGATCTTTTGAGCCTTTACATTACAAGTCTTTTAATAGTGGGAATAATATTTTTTATTTTTTTAATCTTTAAGGGATATAAAAGGATATGGCATTGTAAAAGATAATGGTAATATAAAGGATATGGTAATATTATAAAACAGCATATTGGGGCTGGAGAGATAGCTTAGGGGCACAATGGTCTGTCTGACAAGTGCAAGGCCCTGAGTTCAATCCCCAGTTCAAATAAACAAATGATATGAAATTTCACTAAACAAAGTAATAAGAATTCAACAGTGGTTGTTGCATTGCAGGATGTTATCTTCAAATTAGTTGCTTAGGCTACCAGTTATAAAATAACATGCAAGACTGGTTTAAAGAAAGAAATTAATAATGAAAAAGTTATAAGAAATACAAAAGAAAAAACTAAGAAGAATATAAAGAAAAAATTTAGGCATTAACTGCTCCTTCAAAAGACCAGCTGAAATCAGCAGTACAATTACCCAAAGTATCCTCCATATGCACAGAAATACATCTTTTCCCCGTTTTTCTTTTGTCATTATCCTCATCCCAGTTTTTCCTTCCCATTAAACAAATTCTTTGCCTTTCACAGTATGGATTGTACCTTTCAGACTTTATTTACTTTTGCAGGTTCTCACACTAGTGAGATAATACAATGTTTGCACATAAGGGTCTGATTTATTTCACTTAGTAATATAGTCTCCAGTTGCACCCACTTATGTATAAAAGCCTCAGATTTGTCTTTTTTTATAGCTACGTAATACCCCATGTGTAAAAACGACACATCTTTTTCATCCACTCCTCAGTCAATGGGCACCTGGGTTGTTTCCAGAATTTAGCTATGACAAATTGTGCTGCTATACACATGGATGTGCCTACATCACTGTGGTATGAGGTTTTCAGTTTTTTTGGAAAAATACCCTGGAAGAGAATAGCTGGATTGAATGGGACCTCAAATCCTAGCATTTTGGGGAATCTCCACACTGATTTCCATAATGGTTGAACCTACCTGTGCTTCTACCAACACTGGAGAAAGTTTCCTTTCTCCCCTGTCTCTCTAGCACTTGTTGGTGGTTGACTTCTTGAAGGTAGCCATTCTTTCAGTGATAAGATGGTATCTCAGCATTGTTTTAATTTGCATCTCTTGAATGACCAATGATATTGAACACTTTTCTCATATATTTATTGACCATTTGTGTGTCTTCATTTCTGAAATATATATTATTCTCAGATGCCCATTTTTGGATTGCATTTTGTTTTGTTTTGTTTTTTGTTTGTTTGTTTTGTATTTTAGGGAAGGGTCTACAGGATATTCAGGGTCTCACTACTGAATCAGACTCATAGCAATCTGCCTGTTTACAGCCTCCCAAGATCTGGGATTACAGGCTTGTGCCACCATGCCCAGCCTCAACTGACCACTCAGCACACCCCGGGGGTAGGGATGGCACAGCAGGCCTGGAGATCAAACCCTGGGCCCCTGCACCTGTTTGCAAGTGCTTTAATCTGCTGAGCTATTTGGCTGGCCCTTGGATTGAACTTTGGAGGCCTGATTTTTTTTTAATTACTTACATGTTCTAGATAGGAGTCCTTTTTCAGAAGGACAGTCCACTATAATTTTTTCCCAATTCGTGGGGTATTATTATTAGTACTAGTTCTAGTATTAGTATTGCTTTACCCTGTTGGTGGTTACTTTTGACAGGCAGAAGCTTTTCAAAAAGGTGAGGTCTCAATAAGAGCAGAAAAAATTTATTGAGTAGAAGAAAGCTTCTGTTGGAGGAGACTGAAAGGGGCCTGGAAAGTGGGTTGCCTACCAGCCCTGCTCCTCAAGTGTTCCTTGTTATATAAAGCCATGAGATCAGGTGGGCTTAACGTGGGACAGAAAGCATAACTGCTTAGGTAGTATTTTTTTTTAATATTATGGCAGGCTCAGCCTGCCCTGGGGGTGGGACTGGCACATGTCGTACTGAGGACTGAACCACAGTCCCTGTGGTTGCCTAAGCTTTCCTAAGCAGGTGCTTTAGTCTGCTGACCCATCTCACTGGCCCTGCTTAGGTAGTACTGATCCAACAACAAATCATAGGATGAGTGAGAGGTGAATGAAACTGTGGTCAACCAGTAAGTTTACAGGAAGTATTGTTGCTTAGGTAAAATTGATTAAATAGGGATCATCATGGGAAGCAAGTCACATAGTAGCACACACGGGATGGACAAGGACCTTCCTGGGAAGGATGATTTAAGGCGGTTTGGTTCTCCACCCCAAGGTCATTGAAGAGCATTGCACAATTTTAATGAAGAAGATGATCTTAGAGGTAATTTCATACAAATCTCTTTTTTACCAACAGGTGCACTGAATTTATACAAGGAAAGTGGCATATTTAAGATCACACTGTGTGATCTGCAGTCAGAAGGGAGGAGAAACCTACTAATTATTATGAGAGGTTAAGAGAAATACCAAGGAGTACAGGACCTGGGTTTAGTGCATTAACTGCTAGAATACCCGGTAAGTGCTGGGAAGGGCATCAAATACTTTTAGGCCTACTGCACTGAGAGAATATTTTGCTGTTGTCATTCTTGGTTTAATCCCTTTCCCTCTGATACTTGCAAGCAGTTGTTTTATTTCCAGTGGTACACCAGCTGTGCTCTAACATTTCAGGAAATTAAAAAGTGATTACCTCAATAATGGATTAGTTGCTGAGTTTAATCACTTTGAAAAAAAAATACTTCGATTTTCCATTTATGGAATTATAAAATGCTGCGTCTCCTTACGGTCCATCATTCAGAAGTCCCCATAAATGTCAGCCCCTTGCTAGCACCGGCCCATATTAACAACAGAGACAAGGAGATGGAGGGAGCCAGAGAGGGCTTCCAGGTTAGGAGGGCTGGTGACCAAGCAAACCTGATGCTCCCTTACTGCAGAAGTGAAAAACAAGAAACAGAGACATAACGCCCAAGGCTTCTGCACTGGACAGGATGGAATGGATAGAATAGTCTAATAGATTAATATTGACAAAGAATTGGTTATCTTCAAAGAATTACAAATTCATCAATTTTACAATAGCCAAATCAAGAGAACAAGTCAAGCATAGAGAAAGTAATCATAAAAAAATACTTCCAGAAAATTAACCTTTAGCTAGGGGCAGCTATACACACACCTATAACTGAGGGGAACTGAGGTAGAAGGATCCCAAATTTGATACCACCCTGGGCAAATAGAATCCACACCTTCCAAAGAATAAGAAATAAATGCGGTTCCAAATAATTTAATCAAGCAGTTGAGGATTTCTCTCTCACTGTACATATCCACATTATAAAATGGGAAATACAGTGCACTAACTGGAAATGCCTTTTGTCACCAACTTCTCTGAGACGGCGGCTTAACGAGAGGGCCTGAGGCTTGTTCTGACAACCCAGTTACAGATGCCTGCCCCAGTTTCCACTCAGTCACTCCCCTCTAGTGAGCAATATGGATTTCTCAGTGGGTCACCTTAGGCCAAGTGCCAAAAACTGGCAACTGAGTTTCTCTGTCCTGTAACCCTGCAGGACAGAAGCGGTGTGCACGCTGCCATTTCCTGAAACAAGTTGCTCCTCAGAGTAACTCAGCCAAAAGAAGGGAAAGTTGAGATCTTCCTCCAGTGGGTAGTTTGACAGCCCTGGTCATTCTCTGCACCCATTCACTTCTAAAAGCATGAAATAAAAAGTGTGGAGACCATGCTTGTTGCTCCAGGTTTCATTAAATGAGCCACTACTTATCCAGCCTGGCATCTGCCTGCTTTGCCAACTTACTGCATAGTTCTTCCCAAGTACAATGCACTTGCCTTCTGTCTTCTGGTACCTCTCTGCCCGTGGCAATGGCCAAACACCAAAATAGGAAAGAGCAGCAGTGTGCAGGTGCAGGTTCTGGCTCAACTTTCTAATGTCATGTGCTTCCTTTTTTTTTTTTTTTTTTCCTTTGCATTTATATTGTCCTTTTGAGAAAGCCCCCCCCCCAAAAAAAAAGGCTGCATCCTAACTAGCTTGGGCTCCAAAACGAATGCACATGAAAGAGTTGACACTTATACGCAGCGATAAGAAGACCCCAGCAGCACTGAAGACTTGAAGCAGAGCTGCCAGCTGAAAGCGCAGCTTCAACCATTGACCCTCAAACTCATAGGCAGGGTAAGCACATATCTGAGTCTTTTAATATGTCATGGTTTGTTATGTCCCAGTAACTAGCTGATGTATCATGCGTGCAGAGCTGAACGTGCTCACTTCGCCCTTCCTCAGAAATTCAGCGTTGGCATGACCTGCTTTGTCACCAGAGGCCAAAAGTGTGGCATTTTCCACATTCATTACTTACTTGTTTACTCTGGACCTCAGCTCCCTTTTGTGGGCTCAAAGATAGTAAAATACGACCTACACCTTAGGAACAAATTCACCTATCTCCATCTCAGCCCTTTTCCTTCACCTTACTCTTTGTCTTTTCTCTCCTCCCAGCTGTGTGATTTTTATTTCATCTTTTATATGTCTGTTGAGAAGAAGACGTATTGCTTCCTACATTGGCTTTTGCTTCTCTTTCCATGAGGGTTGGAATTTGAGGGAAGAAAAAAAAAAAGTCAAAGAAAGCCTCGCTACTGCTCACATTCCATTTTCAACGGCATCCCACCTACAGCCCATTTTGCCACTTCGGAACCACCATTCTTACCTATGATTCATTCTTGCATATTTATTCATTCCCATTTTGCAAATGCAAGCTACTGCAGAGAACTATGCTAGAACAATTGAGAGCATTCACTTGAGCAGAAAAGTGAAGCCTATCTTTCCCTGCCAGGCACAGTTAAGGCAGTGAGGTTTTAGCAGCCCTTCCAGAAACAAACACACTGCTGAAAAGCACATTCATAGACTCAGATTACCTCACTGTTAGATGTCGATGCTCCCACCTTTATCCAGGACCATGGTGCTTTCTCCGCAGAGGAGCCTGTGGTTTCAGAGGACTGGATCTGGATCGCCCAGCATCATCACATGCCATCCTGGTCAAAGGTGTCACCTTTCCTAGGAATTTCTCTCCTCCTCCTCCTCTTTCCAGATTATAGCTGGCATGGCTGGACTTCACAATCCTGGTTCTCCAGGACAGTTAAGTCTTTTCTGTGAACTATCCCATGCTCCTGGTTCAGGGAATTCCTTGGGTGATACTTTCTCACATGAACTAAAGAAAGCATTGTAACAAAGCCTCATTATATGTAGGATGCTCCAAAGTGCTCCTCCAAGTCAATATCCTGAAATCTAATTTAATTAACCCAGAAATACAGATTGATAAGAATAAATAATGCTAACTGGGTATCCACTATTGCCAAGTACTTTTTATATCTTATTTAATTTCATTGGACAGCACTCATGTAAAATACGTATTTTTATTGGCCATTCTACTGATGAGTGGGATTAAGGTACCAGGGGTCTCATTTAACCTGTCATCCAGCTAGCAAAAGGTGAAACTGCTCATGGAGTAAACAGGTCATCTCATCAATCTGAGAGTTCCATTACTTTACGTGATCTCACCTGTTACATTGGTAAACAGGAAATGCTCATATTCTCTGCATATCCAGCCCCAACTTGACACATAGGCCTCTACTGATTCACCCCATTCATTCTCTCCTTTAACACA
The DNA here is from genome assembly GCA_004027025.1 of Myocastor coypus. NCBI lineage: Eukaryota > Metazoa > Chordata > Mammalia > Rodentia > Myocastoridae > Myocastor > Myocastor coypus. Next base: position 59,725 of record PVJA010006663.1, on the reverse strand, counting down.
CTCAAACTGAATAGCTCCTCAGCCCAAGACTCAGGGAAACACTATGAAGCTTTGAGCATGAAGAGAAATACAGAGATTAAAAAAAAAAAAAAAGGCTTACTCTCAAATTACACATAGTATGCTCAGTCCATTTTGCAGTAGGGCTTCTTAATTAATACAAACCTAACTCTGAATATTAATAGCATCATTTTTCCTAACTAAGGTAAAAACTTAGTTTTTTCCTTCAGTATTCAATTAGTGACTTCCCATGGGGAATAATTAAGATATGTGTTTGGTAAGAAGATAGATGGGATCGAGGGAGGGTCTCTCCTCGATTTTCATTTTATTATGTAATTTTGACATGGGAATTGCTTAATTCTAATTGACCTTATGTCTCTAACAGTAATGATCAGACACCATCAAGCCAGATATTAGCTCAGCTCAGGGCCTTGTTAACTTTCTAGTTGGCTCATTGTGAGGGCTGGGCATATGCAAGGCAGATCCTAATCACAGTCGTTTAAGCATCACCTTGTCTTACTTTAAATTATCTGGACCTTTCTGTTTCCCCATCATCTGAGCTTCAATAGCGCCACTGGACCAGAAGGCAGAATTTATCTCTTCAGATTGTGTCACTAGTTGTGTCCTGTAACTTCAGGACACCCAAAGCCCTCCAGTACTATGCTCCTCTCTTTTCTGAACTCTAATGCACAGCCATTCTGTAACAATCACAGCTCCATTCACTTCCCCTTGTTCATTCATTCATTAGGTCTTTACAGAATATTCACTTGGTATCAGTTCTGAGTAGAGTTGACTCCGCCCCCCGCCCTAAAGGGAATGTCAGTAGTATGAGTGTATATGTGTGTGTGTGCGTGTGTGTGCGCGCGCGTGTGTGTTGGGGAGGGGGTGGCAATCACCAGAGGCTTGTCACACCATACGACAGGAATTACTATGCTAGAAAAAGTAAAGTTACTATAAGGACATGAGGTTAAGGAATTAAATCCACACCATGGAGAGCAGAGTAAGCTTCCCTGAAGAGCTAAAATTATAGTTCTTCACCTAAATGATAATTCAAGGTTAACCAAAAATAAATAAATATATACATACATACATAAATACATAAATAAATAAAAACATGGGATAGAGAGAATGTTAAAGGTAAAAAGAGGTATGTCTGTGAAAGTCTGAAAAGTGAAAAAAGAGAATTTAGAATTTTAGAAATTTTAGAAAGGCTGAAATTTTAGTATTTTGAGCAGATGATAAAGGACAGCACCAAAGTGGCTGGGACACACGTAGGGGGCAAGGAGATTTATGCATGAGTCTTGCTCCATATGGGAAGATTTGCCTACATTTCATGTGACTAGATCCTGCACAGCATGGCTGGGGTGACAATACTCATCTGTCCCCACTTTTGGAAAACTGCTTTTTGACTCTTTCCAATCCAGTTCAAACAGTGGGAACTGTTTTCAAGTTCCCACTGGAAAAACAAAATAAAGTTCCCATTGAGATCTTTATTACTTCTCTGTGGTGATATTGTAATGGTTATCTGTGCTTTTGTCCTCTCGACATTCTATTACTTTGACCTCACCACTCCCAGATAGCTTTGCAGCCTAGTGGGAGGCTGATGGGTAATTCTAAGAACACAGTTATTCAGTCTCAGGGCAACACCAAGAGTAGAGAGAAAATTAAAATAACTTTCAATGTAAGTCAAACTCTTTCTTACTCTAAACACTAAAACTGAGTTTTCTTAAACACTAAAACAGGTACCAAAGATGGTGGTACCTGAAAGCACATCAAATCCTCCCTTTGTATACTACCCACTAGTTTTCACCTTCCATTGGAGATCTAGCATTTAGATCTTTAAACCCTATTTTAGCACTGCTCCTCCACTACTGATTTACACATAAAATTTTCTCCCTGAAAATAAAAATCTTTCCCAGGTCCAAAAAGAGCCATCTGCCTCTGCTCTTCTGTATCCTGGCCCCTTCTTCTGTCTCTCCTTTCACTCTTTATCTATTTGGACACTTTGGATTTTGAATAATGGAAAAGATTAAAAGTGGTTTTAAAACAAAGATGCTTTTTATCCATAACCGATTACTAGTTTTCTAACAAAAAAATTTCCCCATCTTTAGTTCACAGATAAATTATATATTCCAGATTCCCTTGCAGTTAGATGGCATTGTCTGTAAATTTTTCTTTCCAGCATGAGTGGAAATGACATGCTCTTTCAAGCTATCCCATAGAAACCTCATCTGTACATTCCCTACATTCTTTCTTTTCCCAATATTTTTATGCAAAGGAAAAAATGAAGCTACAAGAAGGAAGACTCCCTGGTCCCTGAATGTCTTTGTAGGAAAGAACTATCCCCATTGACTTAAGCACCTGTTTAGAAGCACTGCATGTGTAAGACATAAACGACTGCTTTAAGATGCTACACTTAGTCTATCCAATATGTTACTAAAAGGGGAAAGGATTGGTATTGCCAGGGTTGAGGAAGTGACCTGATAACATCAAAGATTCAAGTTCTTTCCCCTTTTTCTATTCTGCTGTTCTCAGTATATTGGCAAAATTTGTTGTCATGGCTACAAGCTGTCTATAGCTACGTCACCATATTGTTACCCAAATTACACAAAAAGAATATATCTGCCTGCCATTAATGACTTACTAGTTACCAAGAGAAGGTGTATACAATAATGGTCCTTTAAGATTATAAGTGGCTGATCATTTTCCATTGCCTAGTACCATGGATCCATTATACTAACATAGTGTGACACATTATTTACATATTTGTGATTTTACTGACATAAGTAAACCTGCAGCACTATCAGTCATACACAAGTGTAACACACATATGCATGTATAGTATGGAATACTTGATAATGATAGTAAATGACTAGGTTGCTGGTTTATGTATTTATTATGCTATAAGTTTATTGTGATTTTAGAAATAGTCTTAATATATTGAAAATGAAAGATTGGGGAGCTATTTTGCCATGAAGAAGCACAAAATTATGTCCTCTGCAGGAGAATGAAAGTAACTGAAGATCATTACATAACATGAAAAATTGCCTGGCTCAGAAAGACAAGTATTCCAAGTTTTCTAAAAGTGGAACCTAGAAGAAAGGGAAGAAGGAGAGGGAGAAGGAGAAGGAGAAGGAGAAGGAGAAGGAGAAGGAGAAGAGGAGGAGGAAGAAGAAAAAGGAGGAGGAGGATGAGGAAGAGGCGGAAGAGGAGGGAGAAGGGGAAAGGAGAACAAGGCCGAGGAGGAAGAGATTATGAAAGCAGAAGGGAGACTACCAAACAATGAGAAAGTGAATGGGCATGTATTAGTCAGCTTTCTCCTCACGATATCTGACACCTACAACTTGAATGAGAAGGGTTTCTTTAGCTAGAGATTTTAGGAGATTCCATCCATGGTTAGTTCACTGCATGGCAGAAAGCATCCAGGAGGGAGGGTCAGGCAAAGTAAACCTGCTTAGTATTTGGCAGCTGGGAAACAGCAAGGAGCAGTGCCCAAGAGGAATGGCCAAGTTTCCAATACAGTATCCAAGACATTGCCTTCAGGACCAGCCAAACATGCCTAGATCTTCCTTTGCCAATCTTCTGAGTGTTTATTGATCCAATAGAGTTGACAGATTAGGATGAAGGGGCACAAAGTGGAAGAAGGGTAAAAGACAGGGCAGTGGAAGGATAGGAATGGTCAAAATATGATACATGCATATTTGAAAGTACGGAAATCCAATACTTTGTAAAATTAATATGCACTAACAAAAATTGACATTGGAAGAGTAAACATAATGTTAAATGTTAAAAAAAAAAAAAGGAGTATACCATGCTATGCCAACATCAACTTATTTTGCATATCAACTTTATGTTTTCGTTTTCACTGAGTCTCTTGATTGTAACAAATTGCCACACTGGGTTATTGCTCTAAGATTTTGCAAATATACTCTATGCTACTTAAAAAATGGGAAATACATCTATCAATGTATATTTTGACTATATCTATTTTTAAGCAATGCACAACTGTATTTGTAGCTCTTTTATCAAGAAATCAAATACTTCCTAGAACTCCTGAGAAAACTTATTCTTTGGGCCAGGACTGCATAGCATGTCCTTCTCTTGTTATTAGGGAAAAAAAGTTGAAAACATTATGACTAGATCAAGCTCCAAATTGACTGGAGAGCTGCCAATCTTAATTAAAAACGTTGCTAGCTGTCTCAAACGTTACTCAATGAGATTCTTTTAGCTAAGACAAAATAGATTGTTGTTACATAAGAACAGCAGTGTGGTTGAAACCTGTTCTTTCCAAGTTCCCAAATTGTACATTATGAAGACCCAATAAAGTAGTTATCAGTTATAGAAAATAGAGATGTAGGAATTCCTAAATTAGAAAATACAGGCAATGTCTTCAACAGAAAGATGTAGGGACTGAGAACCCTAAGAAGTTTACACTGTTTGTTGTGCGATAAATTATAATGCAGAGTGTCGAATCATATGAAAAGAAACATGAGTAAAGCACTACAAAGTATTAGAGGCACAAGACCTAGGCCACAAGAATCATTTGAACTAGGCCTTAAGGGTTGGCAGGTATTGAAGAGAAATACAAGAGGGAAATTCAAATGAAAGGAAAAACACAATGTAATGCACAGAAAATCAAATTCTGGAAAAAGAGGAGATTGAAGTAGTAGGGAGTTTCAATCTGATGTGCACTAGCAAGGTTGTGCACTCTTTCTCCGAAGCTTTATCATCTGACTTCATCTAAGTTCTACCATTGCTCTTAACTTTTGAGACACACCAGTCAGATGTTTCTCAATGACCCCAACGAATTCACTTGCTATCCCTTCCCTAGACTTAGAGAAGCTTTTCTTTTTTTACTATTTAAATGCAAATGGTGTTAATAACTTAAAGATTTGCATTGGTCCCCAATATAATTATACTGAAATCTCTACCTGTGTTATTACATTTCATCTTTATAACCTTGGAAGATAGATGATGATATCTCCTTTTACCAGGTGTCGAATCTTAGTCTCAACAGTTAAATTATTAGCCCTGAGTCACAAAGGTAGTATAAGGTAGTCATAGCAAAATATATCCCACTCCAATGTCAACAATCTTTCCTTAGCTCTGTGCTTCTATGTTGAGACAATAACCATGCAAATTTCATAAGAAACTGTCTTTTTTGCTACTGTTACTCAGTTTTCAGCTCAAATAATATCAGTAGTCCTAGAAGGCAGTAGGCCATAGGAGGTTTTTAAAGCAGAAAAGAAACAAGAAAGAGAGGTGCTTGGTAGTATTTTAGTCAGAGATTATAAAATGACTTGGAAGAAAAACTCATTTTTTTTCAGTTTAAATTTTTTATTGTTTAAATTTAACAATGGTTATATTACATATTTCCATCATCAGATCAGTTTAGATTAATACATATAGGTATATAAGATTGATCAAACAATTAAACATTAACCTTTCTAAGTCAACATTACTTTTTTTTTTCTTTTCCCCTTTCTTTTCTTTGAAAGTTGACATATTGCATATTGTCCTCATAGTCATTCTACAGAGTACAGTGTGTGGGCATGACCCACCTGCCTATTGATGTTGCTTAGGAAAAAAAAAAAAAAAAAAGAAAAGAATATACTTCTCTTTGGACTAAGAGGAAGCAGATACAGTCAAAGGTTTTGCAATTGCAGCGGGCCACCAGTGAAGCTTCTGATGTTGGAGGCTATTGAATCTAAGCCTCCTAAAGCTCATCTCACCAATCTAGCTCTGCAAAAATTCATTTTTTTACAGAACAATACAATACTGTGCTTATTATTCTTAAGGGCAATACAAAGCAGAACCAAATTTAACATTAGAAACAAAAGTATAAAATGAGAAAGATAGATACTAGGATTTTTCACATTATGTTAGGCTTTCCTTCCTTTATATTGTAAATATGGTAGTCATTGTTTTGTTTATTATGTTTATAGTTTATAATTGGCATATAAACTGTATTTTTTTTTTACAATGAAAGGCTTTAATTTAATGTCAGGTTATTTTTGCTTTTCCTATCATTAGAAAAAATCTGTGTTTCATTTATTGTCAAAATGGTATGTTGTTTTGTCTTTTTTTTTTAACCCTTCAACTGAGGAATGAAAAAGGAGTGTATAGGAAATGTCATTTGTTATGCTATTCCACAGGAGTATCATGGTTTCCAATAGTCGAAAGTACAGGTAGTTTTGTAGGATATCTCTAGGTGTCCCCACAAAGCCTCAGATGCTCACAGGGGTCTTAGGAACAACTGGGTCACAGATGGCATATCTCTGGGTGGGGATAATGGATTTGCTGAAGAGAAAGAGCCACCGGGACATGGGTGACACAAAACAGTAGATGTGCAGCTTGGATGGGATAAAAAGGAGAGCAGAAGGAAGGCTGTTGCCTTGCGCCAGCCCTGCCATGGACTGTTGCTCCTCTGCCATGCCTGTCTGCTGTGCTCCCTTTCCTTGAAGCCAGCTGACTATGGAAAGTGGCCTCTTCAAAATGTGAGCCAAAACAAGCCCTTCTTCAAGTAACTTGTGGGCATTGGAAATTGTGTGCCAGCAATGAGAAGGTAACTAAGGCTGGTGGACTGTGGGAACTGGGCTTCCCTGTAGCAGACAGGAGAGCCCACTGCTCTCTCCTCAACCCACACAGTCTCCAGCTCCAGGGTGGCTCTGTATTGTATTTCATTCTTCTATTTCTACAGGAAAACATCTATGCTCACCCATATTTATCCCAAGATTGGAATCTCATTCAGCCACACTGTCAATCTGATTTTAAAAGTCAACTGTTTAACTATAAGAGACTATCATTCCTTTTCCAAAGTCTATTCAAAGAAAGCTCACGATAGCCCATCCTCTCAAGTGTTCACCACCATCCTCTTTCTTTGTAGGCCCATGAATCGGAACGTTGTTTTTCCAGAGCAGCAGGCAACGCAGTTCCTTCAAGAGGGACAGATGATATGAATGTGTGGGATATCAGTGACAGGGCAGAGCTGTGAAGAATCATTTTGACGTCATAGGCCCTCCTGAAGGCGATGACAGCAGACAAGGTCAGGCCACTTATAAATTAGCATAGCCAAGACAAACCACTGCAAGTCATGACTTTCTGATAATGGTATATATTATTAATTCTTCAACTTAGCCACTGCTTTAAGTGCAAGAATATATTTTACGAATTATGGAATATGTTGGGAGTATATGCTAAAGACTTCGGTGACATAGAGAAGAAATTGGCTGACTAGATCCCATGACATGCACTTACTTTTACAAATAAAGTTTTGTTGGAAATAGCCACATCCATTTATTGTGGTGGTCTGCAGCTGCTCTCCCATGACAATAGCAGAGCTGGAAAGGAGTCTTGGCAACAGAAGTCTTGTCACACATATGGAATATTATTTTTACAATGTGCTCTTTACAGAAATAATTATTAATACCCATTATTGCACTGTTCTATGAAGGATCACTATTTTGCACAAATAATTTGTGAAGTCATTTTTAACTTACTGAGGAACTACGTAAGAAAACTTGCTTTGGGAAGCAATGAAAAGCTTTTAAGCATCATATGGGGAAAAGGAGGCCTTCTGTGGTTAGTATTGAGCTGTAAGAGAGGTCTGGTCTCAGAAAATGTAGAACTCATCAGCCTCTTCTTTTCTTCAGAGCATTGGAAGAGATATCATAGGGTTGGAATCCTCCAATTGAAAAATTCTGTGTGTGTGTGTGTGTGTGTGTGTGTGAGAGAGAGAGAGAGAGAGAGAGAGAGAGAGTGTGTGTGTGCATGCAAGAGAGACAGAGAGACAGACAGAGATTACATCCATGTAAAGCATTAACAGATTATCATTTTCACGCCTTTGCTATCCATAAATATTTACTCCCTAGTGTTGCAACTGCAATGTGTGATGTTGGACCTCTGGCTCCTCCTCTTGTCATTCCTGGCACTTCTCATTTATAAAAAGTGCAGGACCTTACATGGAATGAAGTGTGATGAAGTGTGTGAAAAGGATGCTCAGGCAGTTAGGTCTGGTACAAAATGTCAGGGGTTACTAGGTGGTATTCGCCATCCATTCTTTTTGGTTAAGGTCTCACTATGCAACTCAGGCTGGTCTTGGGCTCATTATATAGGCGAGACTGGCCTCAAACTCAAACTCACAGCAATCCTCCTATCTCAGCCTCCCAAGTTTTGGAGTTATAGGCATATGCCACCATGCCGGCACCTTTCTTTCTTCCTCTTCTCTCTCTCTCTCTCTCTCTCTCTCTCTCTCTCTCTCTCTCTCTCTCTCTCTCTCTCTCTCTCTCTCTCTCTCTCTCTCTTTTGTACTGGAAATTGAACGCAAAGGCTATGGAGCTATATCTCCTATTCTTTTATTATTCTTTTTTTGAGACAGGATCTCACTAAACTGACCAGGCTGGCCTTCAACTTCCAATCTTTCTGCTTCAGTCTCCCTAGTAGCCAGGATTATGTGCACAAAGAAGCATGCCTGGCTCCAGATATTTTTCAAAACTACATTCAACTTCAAGACCTCAAAATGACCCTCTACACCAGCAAAACCCTTTCCTACCCACACTGTGTAGGTTACCAAATTCCAAGAATGCAAAGAAAACAAATAGTTGTTGGGCACTACTTCTGTGCTACTTCCTCTGTATGTACAATGTCCTTAAACACTCAAAAAATCACCCTGTGTCATAGATAGAAGTACCTGCACTTCAAAGATAAAAGGATAGATGTTAAATATGCATCTCAGGTCAGTAACACCTTATCCCAGTTTAAGGGCAATGCTCTTGCTCCTAGTCCTGCTAGGCACAAGGGATTAAAATTGTCCATCCTGGTACAATCACAGTTAGTCACTCTAAAAGGAAATGGTAGATCCAGGCTTAAAATCCAGTGCTACTGTCGGTGTCCACACCTGGTAATCTCACTAGCTCACTTGTCCTTGCTGGGTTCATCTTACCATGATGTCTAATTTGGATATCTATAGGCTGTGATCAAAAACTCATAGACTCACACAGTGGATTTTACAGTCATTCATGCAAAAGGTATTTTGGTAACAAATTCTATAAAACAAATGGGATGGGACCAAGCCAGAGTAAATCCCCTACATATTTGTCTTTCATTATCATCAGCCCAAGTGGGTAATCAGATTATTTCTCCTCCCACTTTCAGGTATCCCTCAAATAAATATGTGCAGTGGTATTATTAGGTAGTGGTGTTTAACACTAAATGCCTATAACAGCTGAAGAGCCTCAAATTTGGAAACAAAACTAAAGTTTTCTCTGGTTATTTCCCTCTCTGCTCTGTTTACTTCTTACCTTCCCAGTAACTCCATGATATTATGCTTTTTACTTTATTGGACAGAAACATGCTCATAAGAAGCACAAATCAATCACATTCATGTGGAAAGAGAACCCAAAATTCTAAGATGCATCTATCCAAGGTTCTACCCAAACCCTATCATATAAAAAATAAAATTGTTGAACACTACAGAGAACAAGTTCATAGACTAAAACCATGTCCCACCCTGCTGTCGCCAGATAGACTCATTCATCTGAACTCCAGACTCATAAACCCAGCTACTTACCTGAATCTCCATCTTACTGTTTAAGAGCCATCTCAAACTAAATATATCCAAAGCTAATTCTCGCTTTTCCTTTGTACATTATAATAAGAGTTCACAAGATAATCCTTAGTCTTGATTAGAAGCACTCATGGGGACCAGGAAAGCTGTTATATTCAAGGTGTAGTACACCACAGTGAACATGTCTGAGTTAAACTCAGCCAAGGAACAAATGGTCCAGAGAAAGCAAACACAAACTTCTGACATTGTTGTATACCTGGTGATTCTGAGGCAAAGACCATCTTGTGCTCTTGTTCTTACACCCCTTACATATGGATAATCAAGCTGAGGAAGGTTAATGCAGTCCCTGAAGGGATGCACCTGGATGACTGCTGCAGGAATATTTGTCTGTTCCCCAAGGCAACTCACTCAACCCCACTACGTGATGGCTACATTTGAGATCATTTCCTCTTAGGGAAAATTTCTTGTTTCTTCCACACTTTCCTACTGTAAGAAGTGTCTCTCTCTGTTGCCAGAAGGAGACAAAGATTAAGATTTTTCAGAATCTTCTTCCCTGCAACCACAGTTATTTTGGAACCCTTAGATTTACAAGTTAAATCAAGCTAGCAAAACTCCCACCAACCAGTTGTGTTCTGGTTCCTGATCCAGAGGCTATTATCACCAGCTAAGTGCACTCAATGGTGCAGCCTAGAAATTGCTAAGGGTGACAAGTAACCGAAGCTCCCTAGACTTAACAGGTGTTGGATACAAAGTAGGCCCCAAGCCCAGCTCTCCATCCTTGCCCACCTGTCAGCTTGAGATGCTAACTGTATCCCAGGGGAAGAAATCACTGCCAACACCATGGAAGACCAGCAAGACACCTGCCCACGTTTGGCCCCTAGACGCCCAGAGTGAACAAGCTTTTAAGTGTTTGTGATTGTTTAGACCTCCACAGCTCCCCACTGTGCCCCACCCAAGTCTCTACCTTTATTTTAAGTAATAAGAAGTTCTCTTGTTAGATTCTAGAAATAAAAAGGGGTGAGTCTAATTGGCATGGCCTCTCTCTCAAAATTTAATAATCAAGACAATAAATGAATTTCATATTGGACCCCATTGCTTTCATAGCCAACTGCTTTATTCTTCCTTAAAACTCAGCCTTAGTTGGGTTGTTTTCTGACACTTCCAGCAGTCTCCTGTGGTTTAGAAATTGCATAAGAAAATTGACTGCACAAACCCTGGGAATTGAATCTCCTTATTTATCTAAGTGCTAATGATTACAACCCAGCATACAAGGGAAGGGCAGTGCAGGTGCTATATGACCACCTACCTGGAGGTCTCAGTCAGGAATCACGAAGATGTCTCCTTTTCAGAATTTCCCAACATGGTGACCAATTCAGCAACTGTTTCTGAAAGAGTGTGTTGTATAGCTTTGTACTACTATAAAAACATACCTGTGGCTGGATAACATTATAAAGGAAAAGGTTTTTTTTTTAAGCTTACAGTTCAGTGAGCTTAATAAAAGGGCTCTATCACATGTATATAAAGGTGGACTTCTTGCTGGTAGAGTCCAGTAGTACCACAGAACAAAACAGCAGAAGAAACGTGGAGTCCACAGCATAAATATGCACCTCTTTTGATCTCCCTTTTATTATAGACTCACCAAGACTAAATCATAAGGTCTTCATTCTGATGGCCTTACCTAAACCTAGTTACCTCTCCAAAACTCCACCTCTATATGCCATAGCCAGAGTAGATTTTTACCATCTAATGAAAATCTCATAAGTGAGGACTGACTTTCAGAACATGAAATGTGGAAGATATTCTTAATTTCCAATCAACAGCAGAGTGTATCCACTTGGAAAATGGGTGAAAGGGATCAAGAAGCCTCCAGCTCAGATAAGTGCTCAGTGGGAATCCCAGTAACAGACAAGAAGCCCCACTGCAGCAAGAATGTACAGCCAGTGAGTCTCCCCAAAGCCACATGGCATGGGTGCCCTTGCGGGGGAATTATTTCTACAAAATCAACAACATGGGAATTGAGCAAAATAGAACAGAATGTAACAGAGGACATGCTTGTATAAATCTAATGCTGAGCACTTTAGCTGTATTAGTGTTTTATGTGATATTCTCCAAGTTCCCAAGGAGGTCATTGAAACAGGTGAGACTGAAAAGTGTAGGTATAGAAGCATTATACTGAGATGCTACGATATTTCCATTGTAATATGCCCTGTACAACTTACCCTGCGTTTTCAAAATCCAATGTAGAAGGTGCTTATTGTGGATGCAAACTGGAATGCCCTGGGAGTTCATAAAATGCTAAGGATTTGGGATTTGATTTGGGATGTAGTCTGGTCCCCAACATTTACTGAACACTTTCCCAGGGAATTCTCACAAGCAGCAGAGTATGAGCACCACAAGTTGTAAAATGTGAGTGAGATTATGGAAGTGAAGACCCTGATGGCTGCTTAGCAAATGTGCCCAGACCTTGTTACACTGCCTGTCACCCAATCCTGTCAGAGACAGAGCGCCAGAATAGAAAAGAAGCATTTTAACTGTTCAATGTGCAATTATTCACATCTATGCAAAAATGTTTAAGGTCAAACTTCTAGCTGATGGATTTTGAAGATTACCTGTAGATATCCTGCTTTTTTAAGTCACTTGACGTAATGCCAAAGGATAATTGACAGTGACTGTCCTTAGGAATAGAGGATGCTTTTTACCTTTGAGATGATGTCAATAAGTTAATGTTAAAATATGCAATTATTATTTGACCTAGTAAGGATTAGAGATGTACATTTCCCCCTTGTGAGGACACTGCAGACATATGCCTCTAAAATTAAACACTGCATTACCTCAAGGAATAAGAAGGTTAAATTCCATCATTATGACTACTGGGGTAACCCAGATCCCAGCTGATATTACCCAATTACAATATCCTCAAAGTCAGGATAACTGTTCCCTAATTACAGAACTCTAATAGAGTTTAAAATATTTCTGCTTTGACAGCTGACACAGGAAAGTGTTTTATTTTCTGTGTCAGTCTACACCATTTCTCAAGTCCTAGCTTCTCAGTTTTTCATGAAATTGTATATTTGTTTTGAAAAATATGACAAGAGAGAGCATGAACATTATAATATTATGATAAACTGAAGTCTTCCTAACCTCATGTTTCTCAAACAGAAAGATAAATTAAAATGGCAACGACAAACTTCAAAATCTGTGAATTTAAAATCTTCAAAGCTACCTGTGAAAAGGCCCCATATAAGAAATTATTGATCACATGATAACTTAAAATGCAATTCATCATTTATACAACACTTACGAAATGCTTAATGCATTTGTTCTTAGTTGGATGAATTAGCTTGTACTTGGTGCTTGTAAGTAGATATATACTTTAGTTCTCTATGACAAACTATCGGCGTTGAGAAGGCCACCACTCGGCGCCCTTCATAGATCATACCCCAGGACTGTATGGGATTGGAGGGTTCTGGGAAAAGAAAAGAAGATGCAGGTAGAAATTCAGCATTACTATTAACTGGAGAAAACCTAAAGCACCTTCGAATGGCTTCACGAACCAGGATGATGTAAGACATGTCCAACTGAGACCAGACCAAGGGAAAAGCAAAGAAAGGAATCAGATCGTAAATGGGAATCTAGATGGGATCTAAGAAGCCATAGTGAACTGAAACAATAGTATGTAGGAAACTCCTAAAAAAGGAATAATGGCAGTGCCTTGTAGAATCAAGAAATGAAATCACACCTTTTAGTCTCACTCATTCCATATACAAAAGTTTCTGAAGACATCTTCTAATTGTTACTCTTCAAAATATATGCATTCTTCACTCTTCTGGTACACATAGATCAGTAATGAGTGAAACTGGAGCATGTTAGAGGCCCGGCGGGATGGCTCAGTGGTCTAAAGCGCCTGCTTGGGAAAGCTTGGGAGGCTTCAGGGACCGCGGTTCGATCCCTGGCACCACATGCTGCGCCAGCCCTGCTCTTGGGGCAGGCTGAGCCGGCCATAAAAATGAGTAAATAAACAAAGGTTCTGAAACAAGAAAATAAATAAATAAAATTAAAAAAAAAAAAAAAAAAAAAAGAAAAAGAAACTGCAGCAACGTTATGACTAACGCATGTCATGGCTAAGTGGATCAGGTTCCAAGGAGATGGACAGTCTCCATCAGGCAGGTGCGTGAGGGCAATGAAAAAGCTATGCTGGCAGCATGCTCAGAATTTTAAAAGCCTCACTGTGTTCTTTGGCTTTACGAATAACTCCCTTAGTAAAATGGTGTGGGCTGCAAGAAATACTCCTATTCAACCAGATTAACCAGGAAGGAAATCAATGTGTTTTTATGATGAAGTCCAGAGCAGGGCAGACTTGAAGATGAGTCGGCTTGGTGCTGCAGCCGCGTCAGGAAGAGCTGCGGTGCAGTCTGCTTCCATGCTCTGCCAGCCTCGCTGTCTGTTGGGTGCTCAGAATGCAGCCAGATCACAGCAACTGTTTCACGTTGACACGCTCAGGGCCTGGATGGGAAAGCACTCTGCTGATAGCTCTCTCTAGGGTCAGGAATTGTGCCCGGCAGTCTTTCCACTCCACAGCGGGCATAACTGTGAAATATGCCCATTCTTACAGCAGGAGACCCACAGCCCCTTTACCTGAAGAGGATAGCTCAGTGAGGGAAAGACAGAGACCTGAGCAAAGGTGAAACTCATGGGGAACAAAAGTGTGAATGAATAGATGCTCTGGGGGCGCCAAGGCATTCCACCTCTGAAAAAGAAAAGGAAGCCCTGGAGACATGTACTAAACTTCCCAAGCTCACAGAATTATCCAGAAGCAACATTGGGATGGGTGGATACACTAAAAGTTTAAGGCTTACTCATATTCTCAATGAAAGCAGAACTGAAACCACCCCACCCCCCGCAAAAAAATGCTACCTGTAGATGTTCTAAGTCTTAGAATTTTTCAGCATTTTGGTCCCTTGTGATCAAGATGATTACAAAGGAGACAAATCTTACTTCTTCAAATAATAAGCCAAAAAAGAAACAGAGCCTTGATAGTCCAGACATGCATCGTAAGATGCATGAGCAGCTTCAAGCCAAGCACAGGACTTGAGGACCCAGTGTTCAAGCCAGATGACTACACAGCTATTGGAAAGCAGAGGTGGCCTGAGGCTGAGGCATGAAAAAGACATAAGATGAAATTGCACTGATGGTTGCTGAGCTCAGAGAAGCGAGAAGCTGTCTGGAGAAATGAGGGTCCAACTCCTATGGTGACACACTTGTTAGTTTCAAAAATAACAGAATGGGAAAATTCACTATCCTAAAAAGATCTCAAAATTCCCTTAGGATTTGTCAAATACATCATAAGCAGCAAGCACCCATCTCCTGCCACCAAAAACTTTCAAGCAGAAGTGGACTATTAAGTAGATAAAACATTGACAACTGCAGTATTGAGAGCAGAAATTTAAAAGTAATAATGTAGTAATGAGGTCACTCCAGGATCATTTTCCCAGTAGGGAGGTTGATAATTGCTCAGACTCTCTCTTCTCATTCCTAAATTAAAGACACAGAGAAGATTCCTCCAAGGACATATTAGATAGCAAATTACTAGACCCCTATCTAAAAACTCACAGACAGAATATGCCACCACAGATTCTACTGGTTTTTGAGTACATTCTTCTTACTGCCTGGCTCAGCTGTGAGTACTCCCCACAGATTAAATGTGCTCCCCACATTTTTAGAGAAGAACAATTGCCTCATCTTAATGCAGTGTCTGAGAGAGCAAGAGCAAAGAACCAGTGTTTTTTTCTTGAATTTCAAAATATATTTGAAACCTTAAGAAAAACTAGTTGCTTTAAAAAGAAAAAAAAAAAAAAAGTCTCTTCCAGAGTCCAGCCATTTTGAGCAGCAAGAGGAAAAAGTTTATGGTTAATTATAATAGACTAAGGGATGAAACGTTTACTGTCCCATCCTTATTCCTAAAACAGTGTGAAAGAATACAGCAGGAAGAGATGAAAGATGGTGAGGCAGATGGAAGAGCCCATGGGACTAGTGGAGGATTTGTCAGAAGGCTCCTCAGAGTATGCCCCCGTGCCCCATCCCACAGGATGAGAGAAGTCCTTTGGAGGATCAGAAGCTGCATCCT
Organism: Myocastor coypus; assembly: GCA_004027025.1. Lineage (NCBI taxonomy): Eukaryota > Metazoa > Chordata > Mammalia > Rodentia > Myocastoridae > Myocastor > Myocastor coypus. Next base: position 44,039 of record PVJA010006663.1, on the reverse strand, counting down.
GGGAGGATGTCCGCACCATGGTCTTCCAGGCACTCACTATCCTTTATAAGCCTTTGAAGCATAGCACCGAGCAGCTCTTCCTAGCCTGTGTGTCATCCAACAAGAATGACGTCATTTCAAACCTTCCCAAATATGCCCTGTAGTTGTAACTGTTCCATGAGTCAATGGAGCCTTGTCAATCAGGGCAATTGAAAGCCTTCAGTGTCCTGGAGATAGGAACCCAGATGGCTCAAAGTTGGATGATGTTGAGGGTAGGAGAGACTGATCTGAAATGGACAAACAGACTTAAGGAGTCCTTCCAGCAGTAAAAGTCTCTGTCTTCTCTCTTCAACATTGATCAAGTTTGCTATACCAGTTATGTGCTGGAAAACTGTCAGTGCTCCCTGCATAATACAATAATAATTTTCTTCAGCTGTATTTCCAAGGTTTGATTTGAAAGAATGGAAGTTCTATTCTAAAACAAACAGCAATATGAACACAAAACATTCCAAGTCAGCACATTCCAACCTTGGAAAACACTGTGCAATAACTGAGAACTTTGCCTGAGAGGAAAATGATGATTTACTCTCACGGGTCTTGGTTTACTTATCTGTTAAATTGAAAGAGTTGGGCTAGACGGTTCCTATAATCACTGGATTTATTATTTTCTGAGTCTTTGGCAAGATTCCAACAGAAATCTTTCTATTTGATTTACAGTTTTTCTGTCTCTAGGACTAAAATCTGTGCAACTAATGGACAACCACCCAAAAGATTGAAAAATGTGGAGGAAAAGAAAATCTCATCTATTCAAACAACCTCATTTCTTTATCCATCATCATTACCACAATAGACAGCTAGAATTTGGTTGACTCTGGGAATCCTTACTGCTTTGGGAGCCTGACCACAGCCACCTAATTATTGGACCCTAAGAGAAGAGAAAACAGAGATACAAACTATAGGGAAACATTGCCTACTAGCTGTCCCTGAAACATTGGCTGAAGGACCTTCTTCACTGTAGACTACTCCAGCATGAGACCGGCTCTCCTCTCTAACTCTTACTGGTTTAGGCTTGTCTACTCAGTGATGTGATATGCTTAAGTCTTCTAGAATCCAGAGGTCATAAACAAAGGTACAATAGGCCACACTACACACACAGACATGTTTTATTTAGCCCATTCAAAGACTTAATGCTTTTTGCATGAATTGTCAAAATTTGGTAAGGAGAGAACAGTCAAGTCCATTGCTCTTAGTAATAATAGGGAACTGGAATCTCCATTTCCTTAGGCTCCAGCAGCTCACTTGAAATCCCCCAGGCTTTGCCTGTCCCTGTAGGCATGCAAATCTGTAAACCCCTACGTGAAATCACATATACAGACTCAAACTCATGGCTTTCAGAGATCTTGAAAGTTCTAGACAGAAAATAGCATTTCTAAAGTTTCTTAAGAGTTCCACACCTTCCACATGGTAAAAAAAACAAAAAACAAAAAACAAACAACAACAACAAAAACAATATTCCACTAAGGCACAACTGGAAACTCTTTGCAGATGAATAGTTGAAGTTTATGCTGAGATTCCTCAAAATATTTGTTTAGCAAAATCAAAGCTCCATCTAGTCCAAAGTAACAAGTCCAAAGGAGTCAGTGCTGGGAAGACTGTAGTGTTTCATCATCTTGTGTGACATCTTGTGCTCACGCCCCCCAACATGTTTCCCACACTCACAGAGTACAGGCCTGATTAAATTGTTTATTAATTGTTTTATGTAAAACCAATCAACTTTTCTCACTTGTGAATAGCATCAGATACACTTAGCATAGAGACCAGTGACTGAGTTCTCAAACCATCTAAAAGCTGCTTAGATAGTTGTGGCATCTGTTGCCAAATTCTTGGTGTGTCCCTGGCATAGCACTAACCCACAGTAATCTGCTTTAATTGTTTGCTTGTTTAATTTATGTGGTTGTTGCAGGGTCTCAGTAATCAGCTCGGACTAGTTTGATCCTCCTGCTTTCAGCCTCCTCAGCACTGAGATTACAAGTGTGTGCCATCGCACCCGAACTCTGGCCAGCTAAGCCTACCCTGGGGGCAGGGCTTGTGTGGTACCTGGCGCCAAGGATTGAATTGCATTCTCTGTGCTTGCCTAAGCTTGCTTAAGCAGGAATTTTGTTTGGCAGAGCTATCTGACCAGCCCAATCCATACTATTTTGAATGTATTTGTGAGTGTGCATGCGTGCACACACACACACGTGTATGTGTGTGTGTGTGTGTGTGTGTGTGTGTGTACAGCAGCACAATTCTAACTGTTTGCGCTCCTTGTCTCTTAAGTGGCATGTGATTAGCCATGCAAATGAGCATAGGTAAGCCGTATGCTGCAGTCATCAGAGTATCTTCCTTGGCAGCAAGAAGCTTCCGAAGTTTATATATCAGTGGCAGCATTCAGCTGTCCCTTCCCCAAACACAGTTCAGTCCTGTCACCCACAGGTTTATCAACTTCTAAAACAGCTTCCACAGAGAGCTACAACCAACCAACAGAAAGTTCGAATCACCTGGCTGACATTCACAAACCTTTGCCATCTCAGCTCAGCCCACCTCCCCAGTCTCCCACGACGTATCCCATTTGCTTCCTATACTCTCTTGAGAATCGACACCAAAAAGTGCTGCACCAGTTCTCCAGAAGACCCTCGTTCTTGTGCTACTCAGTTTGTCCCTTCTATTTGCTCTGCTGCAAGGCTCCTACCCCCTTTCATCATCTAGTATCAGCAAAGCACGATACAGAGAGGCCAGCCTTTCTGGCTTAGTGGCTTGGCTATGGGAACAATGCCTGAAAAGACTCCACATAAGCATGCAAATGACTCTACTCTACACTGGAAACCCAAAGGTTGGCTCCACTGTGGCTTCTGGAGGGAAATGAAGGGACAGGCAGATGATCAAAACAGCAGTGGGCCAGAATTCTCTGATGTTCAGAATTATATGGCATCAACAGGAACGGGAGGCTTGCTCGTTTCTGACCAGACTCATTGATTTTTCTCTGCTTAGAGTACCAAATCAATACTGAACCATTTTAGACATAGGCGACCCCTCAGAGTTCTAGGGGTATCTGAAGAAGGAAAGACTATATGAAGACATTGATTCCTGCTGCTATGACTGAGTACAAGCTTCAGCATTCAATATGTGAGATAAACAATCTTTAGCTCAATGTGTACCTCAGTCGGATGAAGCAGGTGGCACCTCTATGCAAATGCTCTGACAGCATAGGTTATGTCTCCACTTTGCCTTACCCTGGAAGGGACAACTTGAGAGTAGTAAATATTCCTAGCGAGCAGTTGGTATCCTGTTTGCTGTGGGGACACTGGAAAATGCCATTAAAATGTGCGCCTCAGAGTGTTTATTATATGCTAGGAAGTTTGCCAAGAGCATTACAGGCTTTATTTCACCTAAAACTCACAGAACATTATAAATCATGCCTGTTCTTACAGGAAGTACAGAGGTGCCCATGTTTAGGACTTACAGATCCTTGTGTGGGTTGGGCAAAACATCAGGCAGCAGTAAATCACATATAATATAGCTCTAGAAAATGGCTTTTCCCTGTCTCTCTGGTCTGCCCAATCCTTTATTAGAGTGAGAGGGTAGAGGGTTTCATGCTGTAAATGTTTTTCTACTGCTGTTTAAAAATCTGGAACTGAAGGCTACAGTAAGGCTGAACCTCCTGGGCCTGAAGAAATAGACTAGTATTTGGATTGAAAGCAAGTGTCAGAGGGAGGCTATGGAGGCCACTGGCCCTTACAGGAGGAAGCAGGACAGGTTTAGGCTGCTTTGACTCTGATGCATGCTCAGTTCCCTTAAGTATACAGCTTTGGGTCATATGATTAATAACAAGATGAAGCATGTGTTCAGATTTGCTTGTCAGCTTTGTAATCTATAAAATGGAGGAAAATAAGCAGATAAGAAAAAAAATAATGACTATTGTACTTAGTGTTTTCCAGGCATTATGACAGGAATTATCACCTGTGGAGGAGGAATTGCTACCTCGTTGGATCTCACAGGGAATATCATTCGCATACTTAAGGATGAACAAAGTCAAAGAAAGCTTCTGTCTTCCTCCTGATTTAGGGTTTTCAGAAGCTAGATCAGGGAATTTGGGGGTGCTATGGGACAGATAAAGAATGGAGGTCGGGGTGAGGGTATGCTGTTGTCTCCCCTCCACATTAGCTGGCCAACCAGAGTGAAAATAGGAAGAAGGCAATCTTATGTGGTCCTAAAGAAATCAAATTCCAGGATCTGGTTTCTCTTGGGAAGAATTACAAATCATGAATATAACACAACAAAAACTATACATCATCTATTAAACACTATTTCATGTACCTAAATACATCTTAAATCTTTGCCCTGGTCGGTCCTTCATTTTGTACCCTGGCTGTCTTAGAGATGCCCCTTCTAAGATCACGGTTCAAGGTAGAAGTACCTTGCTGCTTTGGTGAACACTGAAGCATCCTCAGAAAGGACAACCTCCTCCCGCCTTGTACTGTGGGTGCCTAAGAGGAAGAGTCATTTTGAACTAATCCCCATGCAGCTCCTGGTGGGTCTACCTTTCCCGAGTTTGTCTTGGCTGTCTGTTCTCTAATTTTGTCCTGCTCTAACAGAAAAGCTCCAGCTATATTCCTTTACCCCTGCTCATTAGATGCCAGGCTTTGGGTGGTGCAAACTGCAGGGGACAAATGCCCCGGATGGAGGCACTGTGAAGCACTATCACTTGGCCAAAGATTAGGGAGTATTTTTGCCTAATTCCATGGCACAGTGGGAAGAGCTCAAAGCCACAGCATTCCCTTTTCTCCTCTGCAAGCCCTTCCAAATTTTACCTGCTCATAGATTCTGTATCTTTGCTGCTACATGGTTCTCAAGCCTTAGAATGTGGCTACACCAAACTGAAACATAATGTAAGGACAAAAACAAACCAGATTTCAAAATCTTACTGCAACAGACCCTGCAAAGCAAGTGTTCTCCATGACTTTTATGTTAACTCTATTTGGGATAAAATAAATGTTAATATTCATGTATTTCAAACCCTTTTAAAAAGAACTACTACTAAAAATCCAAAAATTCCTCATGTGCCTCTCATGTTGCTCTTGTGTAGTACAATTAAGGCTGAACAGTCTGGCTACACCCAAGGGGTGGTTCCGCGCTCGTCTTGCATGTGTAGGGCATCTATCACATTGCCCTCGGGTCCCCTTCAGAGATCAGCCCTGAAGAAGTTTCTGTTGTTTATCATTTTACGTGCATTGCTCCAGAGAGAACTACAACAGACCTCAGCAAATCCTTTGAAAGTTTGTTATTCTCTACACCCAAAGAATGAAAAAAAAAAAAAAAAAAAAAAAAAACTCTTATTCCATACCTCTCTCATTCATCCCGTGACCTAAACCATAAGGGAGCATTAAAACACAGGAAAGTAAGAGAAGCACAGCAGAGCCATTTCTGCAAACCCATTCATGTCCCCAAGAGTTTTAAGAAATGCAGCTAGCTATATCTTGCAGTCCACATACAAAACATCAGGACTAGAACACAATTTTTGCCCTCTCATTTGATCTGCTTCCTAGTTTCACTGTCTTTGGGTTCTACATTTATTTTCTTTTTTATTGTGTTGTGCTTTTCCACTACAAAGGTAATATAGCCAAATAATTGAAAACAGAAACAGACAATGATGAAGAAAGAGTAGAAAAAAGATTATCTGCCTTAGTTACTTTTTTCTTATTGCTGAGACAAAATACTGGGCCGACCAAATAGCTCAGCAGATTAAATCACCTGGTGACAGGCGTAGGGTCCAGGAGTTTGATCTCCCGGGGTGTGCTGAGCCAGCTATTGAGACTGTATGTGGTGGTGCATGCCTGTAATCCCAGCTCTTGGGAAGTTGTAAACAGGCAGATCACTATGAGTCCAGTGTAGCAGTGAGACCCTGAACAGCCTGTAGACCCTTCCCTAAAAATATGAGAGAGGCAGAGACAGAGACAGAGACAGACAAACAGACAGAGGGAGAGATGAAGAGAAACAGAAAGAGACAGAGGGAGAGACAGAGACAGAAACAGAGGGAGACAGAGATAGAGAGACAGAGGGAGAAACAGAGAGACAGAGGGAAAAACAGAGAGAGACAGAGACAGAGACAGGGAAAGAGAGACAGAGAGAAAACACCCAAGGTCCAATTGGAAGGAAGAAAAAGTTCATTTTTGTTGACTGGGAGGTTTCAGTCCATAACTAGCTGACTCCGTGGCAGTGTCGCATGACAGAGGCATCACAGAGCAGGCAGCAGCAGTAGCGAGCAATGAGCAACAAGTGACAAGCAGTGACCCGTTGTCTATCCCTTGTACCTTACCAAGGCTACCCGCCTTAGGGTGAGGGACCCCAATCCTAGCATCAAGCCATGAGTCAATCCCAGCAGCACAGCCTTGATGCCAGCAGCACAAACCCTCGATACAGTCACTTCCAAAATGCTTGCACTTAGGACTGCGTGAGACTTTCAGGGGACACTTAGACCTAGGCCATCTAGAATGCTATCCACTATCCATAGCCTTGGAGTTAATGAATCTGTATTCATTTTGGGGAACTTCCTCCTGGTTTCTGTGTAATGCTAGATGATAAATTTGACTTCTCTGAGTCTATTTTCTCTTCTGTGAAATAAGGATAATCGTGCTACATCAGAGAATTTTCGAGAATCCAGAAAAGCACCTAATTGGAGCAACTTTTTAAAAGTTATTTTTATTTCTCTGATCTCACTGGCCAAATGAAAACATCGATGATATTTTCATAGATTTTGTTCCAAAAGTTTTTCTAATGAATAAAAATTTAGTAGTAGTGCTCAAAATATAGACACAATTTTAGCATGCTTTAACTTTTTCTAACTTGGAGCAATTTGGGGCTTTCAGTAATGATAAAGTTTTTGTTTGCTATACATGTAAAGCCCCCTATTGTAAAATCTTACATAACTATAGTATAAAGATAAAAGTAAAAATTAACACTTTTGCAATACTTTGAACAAAAGCACCAACGTTCTTTGGGTTTCATCAGGCTTTCACTTAATGCCTTTTCCTTTGCTTTACAATTGATGTAATCTCAGGGAAGATGCTTTGCAACTATGTAAATGTCCTCTTTCTCCTGCACTGATTTTGACTTCCATCAGTGAATCTTATCTGGTTGCAGTAGTCATTCCTCCAGCGCTATAGTAATCATGATCTACTTCTTTTATTCTTTCTGCATTTATTTCTTGAAATTGTTTTGTAAAGAGGAGCAGAGCCTTTCAGTTATTTGCACAATCTTATTACATGGACTTGTGAATCCACACTTCGTTATCAAATTCATTCAGATTGTCAACACTTTGGCTACTGTGAGTGTTTAGTTTGGAATCTACGTCCTTTTAGTGTGCCCTCATCCTTGTGGGAACACGTCTTATCTGTGGCACAACTACACACGCCAGGCTCATGTTGTGATTTTTGTTTTGTTTTCGTTCTTGTTTGTTTGTTTTTTCCTATCTCAGTGTTTTTAGGTTTTTGTTTTGTTTTGGTTTTGGTTTTGGTTTTTTGTTTTGTTTTCTTCCCTCTAGGATAATGAATTTCTACCACAGAAACTCCCGGGCAAGTATTTCTGTTCTCTCTCCTCCAGATGAAGATTTCTTTATATCCTGTATGAGAGATGAGTATGAGATCTGAGAGGATTTTGAGACCCTTCCTCTAGGAATTACTTTCCTCCCCTCAGAATCAGGATGGAAGTTCTGCAGTTATTACCCAGACTTCCCTATAGGTACCAGGTGAGTTCAGATGAGAAAGGCAACCATGATGGCACCCACAGTTCCTAGAAGCTTTATACCATCCCATCAGCCCCTACTTGACCTCCACCAATCTGTCAACTATTCCAGAGAATTCACCTCACCGATACCTAAGCAATAAATAGGTGGTTTCCTTATTGGTTGCTCTAACTTTGTTTCATGGATTAGAAAAATCTGAGGCCTCACTCATGAAACTTGAAAGCCTTTATTCTTATTCCAAGAGTTGTGCTTTTTCTAACTTTAATACAAGTGAAATTTTATCAGAAGCTCACATATCTTTTGCTGGCAAATTTCCTATCTCTCTGGGTCACAGTCCCAAACTTTATTAGCCAAACCTTCCTGCTTAGCAATCATCTGACAAACATCCACAGCTCCCAAGAACCATTAGTTTAAATTTGTTATGTCATAAATTCCGCTTACTTCTGGACCTCTCTGTAATTGCTTGTAATCCCAGTACTGGATAGGCTGAAAACAGGAGGATCACCATGAGTCTGAGCTGCATAGTGAGACTCTGCACCAAATACATACATGAAAAAATAGGGAAAGAAAGAAAGAGAAAGAAAGAAAGAAAGAAAGAAACAAAGAAAGAAAGAAAGAAAGAGTGAGCTGTAGGGCATAGCCCAGTTCAAATGTTCTGTCTTCATCCCCAGAATCAGAAAGAAAAAAAGAGTACTCCTTTTTCAAGTGCAGCCTCTGGCAAGAATCTACTCACTATGGCCCTGAATGTGAGTAAGGAAAAAGGGGTGCAATGCTGAGGACAGTGAAGGTAAATCTGAGTCTATTCCTATTTCCTGGGAAGCTGCCACATGCCTCGCCTTCACAGTGACAGTCAGTCATGCCAGGTACCAGTAGATCACTTGATGTGTACGTAAGTTTTCAGTCTATAACTATATTTGTTCCCTATTACAACCCATTTTGGTGATTTTAAAACGACACAGGGAGGGGTAATGAGCTGGGAAACAAAGAACACGTGTGGCAGAGCTCTGACCAATCCAGACCTTTCAGTTTCTGATGTCAAGACCCCTAACCATGTTACGCCATTGTTTCTTCAGTAGGTTCTACACATCTTACACCTAAATATGAGCATATACTCCAGCCCAAGTTACACCGCCAGCCAGTTCCTACTTTAATGGTGACTCACCAACAAATTCTTACAGCTCAGCCAGGAAGCAACTGGGCCAAACGTGCCGGCAAGTTCACATCTCAGAAGCCAATGTAAAGCTCAGCCACGGAACAGCCTAGACAATTTTCCTGTCTGCTGTCTCTCCTCCTCTCTAGGGAAACGGACTAAGCAAGTAACTACATTTCAGAAGCAACCACAGGCCCAGCTCAGCAGCAGCTGCAGGCAAGCATCCTCAACGTGATTCTGAACAGATGGTTTGTCTGCTGGGAGACTGAGAAGCGGGCTTCTTTCTCCCTTGGGCACATGAAGATCTTTCTTATAAACGGAAGAAAGAGATAACCTCATGAAGTAGGACTTGTCTCTTGGTGAACGTTGTTAGAAAAAATTTAAAAATTCTTGTCAGTCCAAATGAATCAGGAGCCACTGCATCCTGTTGAATAAACAGACAACGCTGAAAAAAATAACACTCCTTGGTTTTCTTAGCGTGTGGCATTTTTCTTCTTTAAGCAGAAAGGGGAAGTTAAGTTTGGTACCACGATGTGGTCTTTGACTACGTTTTTGCCCTGAAGTGGATTCTGGTGAGAAATGGCTCGGCAGTAGGACTGGATTGGTCCAAATCAGCACTAGCACTTCACTATGAATAGCAATGACTCGGATCCTCCTAAAATGCAGATGCTGATTCCAATTCCGTAGATGCGTCAGGCACTGCATTTCTAACGAAGCCACCTCACAGGCGACGTCATGGTTGCTGACAAACCACGCTGTTTGGGCCAGATCTCTGGAACAGGCACTTTGCCTTTTTACCTCTTTTCTACCTAACTATTCTCATTGAACAAATCTATGAGCATTGCCTCCCCACTGCAACAAAAATTCTAAAATCTTGACATTCACTCCAAAATTTGAACTCCTTAATTGGATAATTGTCCTTTTGACATTACCAAAATTGTGCTCCTTATTCTCCTATATTTGCTCCTTATTCTCCCTTCCCCTCCCCTCCCCCTTGAAATCTTTTTCAAGTACAATTGCACCATACCCTACACTTACATCCAAGCCATATACTCAAGACTATACCATATTCCTTCCTTATTTTCATCATTTGAGAATCTGGCAATTTATTAATCAACTTTCTTAACATATAACTTACATAAATGAAGGCATATGGTTCAGCAGATATATATATATATATATATATATATATATATATAGAGAGAGAGAGAGAGAGAGAGAGAGAGAGAGATATTTGTATAATCATTATCATGATCAGAAAATAGAAAATTTTTTTTTTTAGAACATAGAAAATATTTATCACTTCAAAATTCATCTAAGGCCAGTAAGATATCTCCAGGGACTAAAGCACCTGCTTAGACAGGTGCAGGGACTGGGGTTTGATACCCAGTTTGCTATGCCAGCCCTGCCCTGGGAGTACCCTGAAATAATGACTGAGACTGAGCATCGTGGCGGGTGCCTATAATCCCAGTGCTTGGGTGGCTGAAACCAGGAGGATCATTATGAGTCCAATTTACATAGTGAGACCCTGTGGACTCTGTAGCCAATACATTAAAAGGAAAAAAAAAATTCATCTAGTGTCCCTTATAATCAGTCTCACCTCATTGGTCCCCCTAATAACCACTGGTTTGTTTCAATCACTACAGATTTGCCTTTTCTACAGATTCTCAAAATTGGACTCAGTACAATGTATGCTTTTTTTATCTGGCATTTTACACTTAGAACAAAGCTTTTAAAATTCATTTGTGTCATTAGCTTGAGCATTTATGTTGCTCTATAACACTCTATTGTATAAATTTTATTGCTATTGCTTGAATAGTTGAATAGTCATTATTTTTTCTGTTGACCCAGAAATGGGAAAAGTAGTGGAGCTACTAAACTACATGCAGTGCTAGGTTATCCTGTATGTAGCAAAGAAATCCAAGATTACACATAAATCCAAATACTTTTAAGTAGGATCTCCAATAATATTAATGTTAGATACATGTGCTTTCTTAATGTAGGTACATGCCTACCCACAAACATGTTTAGGCTGCAGCTGACAAATGAAACCAGAGGAGAAATGCCTTCTCTCGTTTCTGCTTTGTATTTTAGACTTTCTCACTCCCTGCATCACAGGGAGAGTTAAGGATACTTCAGATGTAATGTCCTGTACACACTGGAGTACACTGCAAGTGGGAGTCTAAGGGACTTCCGGCTTGGCTACCGCACTAGGCAGAAGCATAACATTGCATTCTAGGTCCTGGATAAAGAGAAACCTAAAAGAGAAAGAACTTCAGGCTAAATTCTACCCATTCCAAACTTTGTTTTCCCAGAAAAAGTATCTCCAGATGCCAGTGTTTGGCACCAAAAGACTTGAGTTGAGGCTCCATCGTTGAGATCATGATAAACTCATAAGAGATGAACACAAACCATCAGATCAAACCACAGTAGTCATCTCAAGCTGCCACTACAAGGTATTTTCATGAGAATCATGGTGTGAGCTGAACTAAAAAACAAAATCATTAGGGTGTGGAACATCCCTATCTCTGTGTCCAGCAAACTCTAAAACTATAAATATGAAGCCCAATAACAGAGGTGGGCCTTGGCCCAGAGCCAAGCTGCATGCGGCAGTCCATATGATTGTTAAATTTTCCTGCTGTGTCAGCATAGCATTATAGCTAATAAGTCAGAACAATTATGGAAAAAGCAAATTCTCTGTTTCAGATGTTACTACAAGAGGAGCTTTTCTATTTATAAATGGAGAAAGTATGACAAAGATTATCTAAATCTCTTTTTTAGATGATTGGGAACAAATCTCTGAATCCAATAAATTCTAATTCTCAGAGTGTTTCCTACTAGAATGTGAAGATATAAACCAAAAAAAGGACATTCAGCAAAGGAAAGTCCAGCCTACTTAAAAATGAGAAACAGTCGAAACTTTGGAACAACTTCAACATTCCTCAACAGGGATTAGCTAGTTAAAGTCATGATGACACAATAAGATATTGCCTAATTATTAAAACATGATGGTGTGGATGAGGCTGTCAGAACACATACTGAATAGCAAATTTACTAAATAGTAAATATTTTCATCTTCACTGGTAGAATGTTTTGTTGCAGCTGGCCAGCTCTTCCATTATAGCTCAAGAGCAGCCAGAAGCAAATACCCGTGAATGGACCTTGCTAAGCTGACGTAAACTTTACTTACAGAAACAGACAGGGCAGGACTCGGCCCTTTGGCCGAGTGTTAGATCAAACCTTGTGTTAGATCAAATTTTCTTGACATATCACAATGCACTTATTATACTGATTTTAAGCATCAGGTTAGAAAGCGCATGTCTTTAAAGGATAATATCAATAGGGTACAAGGCTTAAGAAGCCCCTGAATAGCACAATTATGTGTTTCTTCTTCTTCTTTTCTTCTTCTTCTTCTTCTTCTTCTTCTTCTTCTTCTTCTTCTTCTTCTTCTTCTTCTTCTTCTTCTTCTTCTTCTTCTTCTTCTTCTTCTTCTTCCTCTTCCTCTTCCTCTTCCTCTTCCTCTTCCTCTTCTTCTTCTTCTCTGTGAACATTTTCTTTTCTTCCTTTCTGTATTGTCATGTCCCTGTCACTGGCAAGGTATCTAATCCCTGCAACTTGAAGTAGGAGATGATTACTTGGGTCACAGTTTCAGAGGGCTCAGTATAAGGCTGGCTGGCACTGAGGCTGCAAAATCAGGGTGATGGGTCAGGGGGGCAAGAAAGCTGCTCAGTGCATGGCCATCAGGAAGCACAGAGGAGCAGGAGCTGTCAGGGAGAAGAGCACAGCCTTCCTGCCGCATCCCCAGTAACCCGCACCTCCAAGCAGGCCTGACAGCTCATTAAGTGCTGAAAGCACAAGTGGAGGAGTACTCTGCTGAGCACAGAGCCCAGTGATCCGATTACTTTCTCAGCTCATGAGCCTGTGGGGGAACATTTTAGGTCTAAACTATAATACCCACAAAGGCGACTAAATTGAGGTGGGCACATCAACCCAAAGAAAACACACTCTCGAGAAAAACTGTTCCACTTACTACTAATGGAGTTTTTAAAAATATTCCAGGCTTTGGGTACCGCCATCAGAATTAGAAGTTGAAAGTGCTGCACAGTCACCGGCCACAGCAAAAGGTTGGCATGTGCTTACGAAAAGGGCCCAGCTCCGTGCTTGGCTGGGAAAGTATGACGACCCCTCTCGTATCCTTCCAGTGAGTCTGAGACACCCCATGCTGCCCCTCTGTGTTCTTGCACAAGTAGGAAGTGATGTGGCAGTGGTCATTTCTGCAGACCTCTGTCCAGCCTTACTCCTTCGTTTTGAGCACTTTCTCAATAAAAGTCCACAACTCAGAGACTCTGTGTCACAGGACTGTTAACTGTTCATGCACAGCAGTGTCTGCTGCTAAATTTTGGATGTCAAAAAGTGGACATTTTCCATGCTAACCTCAACAGAGCTCTGGTTTGTAGAAGCTTAAATGCAAATGGTATGCCAACTAAAAAAGAAAAAAAAAAAAAAAAAAAAAAAAAAAAAAAAAAAAAAAAAAAAAAAAAAAAAAAAAAAAAAAAAAAAAAAAAAAAAAAAAAAAAAAAAAAATATATATATATATATATATATATATATATATATATATATATATATATATATAACCAGAAGTTCAATACAGTGCATTCCACAGAGAAAAGATGGAATTTAATTTATGATAGGATTTGGTTTATGAGCAAAGCTAAGTAGTTGAATGCAACATTGGCTTACAATATCATTTTTCCTTTAAAGACATGCCTCCCTCTCAACAAATCTGAGAAACCAAGCTCTCCATAATTTCTGCCTGGGGCAATGGTGTCTGTGAGTTAAGATGGGAATGCAGCAAGGGGAGGTGCCGGGCTGTGAGCAGGGCAGGAGCTGCTGCTTGAACACCGCATCACTCTCAGTACATTTCAGTGAAATGCAGGTTGTTCATTATGTAGACAGCCTAAGTTCTGAGCCAGAAACACCAGCCCTAACTTTTTCGCCAAGCATTGTTATCCTCTTCTCTGGATGCCAGCTTTGCTTTGGGCCTCTCAGGAACCGCTAATAAGCTCTTTACCGGGCAAGATTTCTATAATCAGCAGAGTGTGGGCTTCCAACTGATCGCTGTGGGAGAACTTACCTTCTACCTGCTGTGCTCCTTCTACAGAGAGCACACCTCACACACAGTGTGCCGTGAGCAGGAGGAGGAAATTTCTTGATGTACAAAAGAATGGTTGCATTGTCCAGTGAAGGAGTCCATGTGCAAAAGAACGGTTGCATTGTCCAGTGAAGGAGTCCGTGTTGGGGAGCAAGTCAAGTCAGAAACAGTAAGAGGGAAAGGAAAGCAAAGAGGTGTGGAGGTCAGTGAAGGCCTATGTATGGTGTGCTAGTCTGGTATGCTCTTTTTAAAACCTGTTTTGAGTTTCTGCAGAGTGGATGGAAATCTAGAAAGACACGAAATGTTAACTTAAAAATAAAACTTGATGCCTGCTGGGGTTGGAGAAATAAGTCAAATGTTATATCAAAGCTGGGGAGATAGCTCAGTGGCATAAGTACCTACCTGGCAAGCGTAAGATCCTGAGATCAACCTCCAGAAATACATACATACATACACACATACACACATAGTTATACCAAAATCATCAGCAAGTGGCCACTGTGTCTCTGTGTCAATATAGTCATATTTGTACAGAGACTACTGGAAAACTATGATTATCGTGGGAAAAGAACAGGCTTAAAAAGTCAGGCAACTGAAATGCTAGCCAGAAGTAGGCGCTGATGTGCTGGGCAAGAAGGAAGGCGAAGGCCAAAAGGTAGGCTGACTAGGCCAGGGAAAGTGGAATTGGTAAAGAGCAGACTTTGACTCACTAATTCAAATTCACCAAGAATTCCAGGGACCTGTACTTCTCTCTTCTACCTAAAGTGAAACTTTTATTCAAAGTATGACTTAGGTTTTAATTTACCTAACATTTAACAAATGTTGGTTGAATTCCCAGGTTGCAAAAGCAGAACCTGAGCCACCATCCTATCTCTTCTAAATCAAACCTTGCATTTTAATAAGCTCCACAGGTTGCCGTATACATATTAAATTTTTAGAAGCTCTGGACTGTACGATGAGCTTTTGTCACATGAATAAATAAAAGTGCATCAACATCATTTGTCTCACTGGAGGACTCAGGCAGGACAGCCCAAATTTCCTATTTCCATAGTATTCTCACCCAGTACAATTTTCCCAAAGCCATATTCATATAGGCAGGCTGAGCACCACAGCACAGTGTGACAGTGGAGGCATAGTACTTGGGCTTGATGTGGATAAGCCATTATCTAAGACGTTCCTCTGGTAGCTGGAGAGTAGTGGGCCATAACTTAGGGACCAGGAGGTAAATTTGTTTTGGATTCACCTAAAAGGATTGAAAGTTAGTGACTAAGCCAGGACCTGGGTTAGAGTCTAGATGGCAGACCAGTAGAGGGAATTATGCAAATGCCAAGGGCTCTGCCAAGCAAACATGAGCAAGGCCAACTGATCCCAATACTTGCAGGAGGGGAAAAGGTTTTGGGTGGCTTGGTCATGCCAGTAGCATACTGATTTCCTTAATCAGGATAGGACTATGACATGACTGGCTCAACATGTAGGTCAACAATCAATAGTGCAGACTAAGGAGCACACTTAGGGAAAAAAAGTCTGGTTTAGTTTATGCTCAGCTCAAAATGAAGCAGAGTGGTAAAGTGATGTGTTCATGACCAGAAACCAACACATCTCCTTTGAGCCAAGTGTTACAGAACTTAAAAATATGAGGTAGTGGGTGTTACTGTAGCAGTGCTGGATGTGACCGCAGAGAAGGATGGATGCTTTTTTAGAGCTTGTTGCTCAGTGCTTGTTTCTCTGTCCACCATCATCAGGACTGTACAGATAATTGTTCCCTGAACTCATTCATTTGCTCTCATTATATTTTTGAGATCAAATATTTTGTTTAAAGAATGACTGATCTAAGCAATGTAAGCAAATTAAAGTGATGGAATAATTAAGAAGGAACAATTTAGCTGGAAGTCCCTGGCAGTAGTCAGATACAAATCCTTCATTGTAAATTAAGCTAAGTTCATAAACATTCACTTTATATCTGCCAAGTCCCAGCTCCTAATTACCCTTAGATTCACCATTTCCTTACTATTGTGATTTGTTGCTACTACGTGTCCCCCAAAGCTTCATGTAGTCTTGAGGGGAGGGATTTTTTTGGAGGCAGCTGAATCAATCCAGAGTTTGTGATTGGTTTATGGTTCAGTGCTGGAATTAAAGGTATGAATGCTCACAAGCCCTCGAGCAGGTAAATTGCATTTAATACAGGGGCTGGAAAGAGGCTTGTTTCTCTCTCTCTCTCTCTCTCTCTCTCTCTCTCTCTCTCTCTCTCTCTCTCTCTCTCTCTCTCTGTCTTCTGCCACATGAACTATTTCTCCTCTAGAATACCTGTCTGTCAAGCCAACCTTCCTTGGAGCCAGCCAACTGTGGACTGAAACCTCTATGAACTGTGAAACTGTGAGCCCAATAAGCCTCTCCCCTTCAAATTTGGGTGTCTTGAACAGTTTGTTTTCTGCTCTCAAAATCATGAAGCTCTACACTCCAATCGTGGCTTCACATATGGAAGTCCTTCTTCTCTGTCCACAAAGAGTAGCTAAGAATTGGGTATATGATTCAGTCCAAAGGGAATCAGCATAACCGGCTATCATTTCCTCTCCAAATTTAAGTATTAATTTTGTTACTCAGTTTGCTCTATTGTAACTTAGTTTGGATATTCTTCAAAACTCATAAGGGAGTCTTTGTGATGGACTGGGAACTGAAATAATACAATTCAGTGTGCCTGTAATTGCAGGAAAAGACCTACTCTGGAGGAAGGCCAAGACAGAAAAAAACAAAGACAATAAATGAGTGAAAGAGAAAGAGGCAGGGATAGAAAGATGATAAAGAATTCTTCTAGATGACATGATACTCTACATAGACGAACCAAAAAATTCCATCAAAAAACTTGTAGAATTAATAACCAAATTCAATAGTGCAACAAAATATAAAGTCAAAACTCAAACATCAATAGTGGGCCAGCAAAATAGCTCAGAGGTCTAAAGTACCTGAGTAGGCAAGCTTAGGCAGAAGCAGGGGACCAAGGTTCGATCCCAGCACCATATGCCGCACCAACCCTGCCCTCAGGGTGGGATGAGCCAGTTGAAACAAAAATAAATAAATAAATAAGATGGCATTTCTATACACAAACAATGAATGCACCAAGAAAAAAGTTAGGGAAACCACATCTTTCACAATAATATTCCCCAAAATCAAATATTTAAGAATGAATCTCATAAAGGAAGTAAAAGATCTATACAGTGAAAATTAAGTACTCTGAAAAAAGAGATTAAAAAGGATTTCAGGAAATGGAAAGATAGTCCTTGCTCCTGAATGGGAAGGGCCAACATTGTGCAAATGGCCATATTCCCAAAATGGTTATACAAATTTAATGCAATCCCAGTTAAAATACTATCAGTGTCATTCACAGATCTAGACAAAAATATTCCTAAAATTCACCTGGAACCAAAAGAGACCTAGAATAGCAAATGCAATCCTGGGCAATAAAGGAAAGGCAGAAGGCATCACAATCCCTGACTTAGAATTATACTAAAAAGCTATTGTGATAAAATCAGCATGATACTGGCATAAAAACAGACCTGAAGATCAATGGAACAGATTAGAAGATACAGACACAAATACAAATACACTCAGCCACCATATCTTTGATAAAGGGGCCAAGCATGTTCAGTGGAATAAAGACAGCCTCTTTATGAAATGGTGCTGGTAAAACTGACATTCCACACATCAAAGACTAAAATTAAATCCATATCTAGCCCTATGCACTAAACTATAGTCAAAATGGATCAAATATTAAAATATTAAAACTGAAACACTAAATCTCCTGAGGAAGAAAAGTAGGTAGAAATCTTAGACATAGGTACAGGGAGAGAGTTTATGAACAAAAGCCAAACTGCATGAACAGTACTTTAAAGAATGAATAGCTGAGAACTCATCTTTTTGAAGAAGTTTCTGCTTGTCAAATGAAATCACCAACAGAGTGAAAAGGAAATCCATATATTGGAAAACTGTAGATGACTATCCCTCAGACAGAAGACTTCTATCTAGAACACATAAATAATTTTTAAAAGTCAGATCTCAAAATTCAAAGACTATCCAAAAAGAGGCATCTGAGACGAATACATGCTTCACAAATGAATAAATACATTGTGAATAGGCATCCCCCTAAAGCCGCATGCCGTCACAGGGCAGGGTGGCTTCAGGAATTTGTAATTGATTGTGGAAATTGGTGCCGCCTCTCCCCTGGGGCAGGTGATCTGCATTTCAGTGTAAGGTAGGAAGTTAGCTGCTTGAGCAGCTGCGAACTGTCTCCCAGCACTCTTGCTCTCTGCCTGCCACAGTGGAAGGTTCCCCTCTGCCTTGTGCCAGTCTGCTTTGGATCCAGCTGAATATGGACTGAAACTTCCAGTAACTGTGAGCTAAATAAACCTTTCCTTGCCTCGTTTTGAGTGACGGGTGTTTGTCTCAACAACGAGAGAAGAGTAACTAAGACAATCATTGATCATTCAAGTGATGCAAATTGAAACAATGCCAAGATTCCATCTGACACTAGGAAGAATGGCTATCATCAAGAAGTCAACCAATAGCAAATGCAGAAGAAACTGTAGGTAAAAAGGAACCCTCCACTTCTGGTAGGAGTACAGACTTGTACAACCACTACAGAAATCAGTGTGGAGAGTCCTCAAAAAACTAGGATTGGAGTATGCATGTATGTGTTTCATGCATTGTGTGTGGTATATAAAGCAAAAGAGAATCATATTTTCCAGTGGGAATTCCACTGAACATATCAGAAGCAAAAGGCAAGGTCTGATGTAAGAGCTGTTTCTCTTCACACGTAATATCATATGGAAAAGCAGATGGATGCCATCAGCCCTACAGCTCGACCCTGTGACTTTCTACACTGCTGATCTTTCTCAACCACGAGCACCTCTGATCACTAAGATGCAGAGGACATTGTTAGTAAATCCTAATCAGGCTTTAGGGAAGAGAGAAAAAATGAGGTAGTCATCATAGAAAATTATCCACTAAACACAGCTCTTAATGCACACCTGACCAAAGATGTTAATAAGTATTACAATAGCATTAACATGTTATACACTTTATACTAAAGATTACATATTTCCAATGAGAATTAATTTCCTGGAATGGCACATGATATGATAATCTAAAAAGTTCACTAGAAGATTGATGGAAAATACCAGTTCCATGTTAAGTCTAAGGCGTTTGATATTCAGAAAGACAGTGATGTTATGCTCAAGTGCCTATGTTACAGAGTAATAGTATCACTAAGCTTCTCTTTTGGAGGGTTAAGAACTTAAGTTTGCAGACCAAAAATTAAAGAAAAAGAAGGGCTACAAAGATAGCCAATATTTTGGCCCTAGCCCTTCTAGGTCAATGAGGACACAAAACATAAGAGAACCTGTAATGTAACATCCTATAACTCAGTGGTTTCCCAAATTTTCTGTTCAAGAGATTATCGGGCTACAGAGAAAAGGTATCGATGATGCATAGCATGCCTAAGGAGAGTCACTTAGAGAGAAAACCTCTCAGGCTTTCACAGAGAGCAAATTGGTCAAACAATGGCCATGACTCATCCAGATGGTTGACAGTGACAAAAGTTCTACAAAACTCTGTACATGGTTTCAAGGTAAATCCTGAGGGGATTTGACTGACCTTGTCAGATATAAAAGTTACATTTTTTGTTATATAGGTTTTGCTTTAACTTGGTCTTAACCATCCAGCAGAAAAGTTTAATCATGAGATATAAAAAGTAAAGCCAGGGCCAGGGAGATAGCTCAGGGCACAAGTGCCTGCCTGGGAAGTGCAAGGTCCTGAGTTCTATCCCTGGTTCTGGAAAAAATATAAAAAATTAAAAAGTAAAGCCATAATAATATGCTGAGCTGTAAAAACATCAAGAGCTTCCAACATTGCCAGTTCTGCTGATAACCCACTGCCATTATGGACTATTGGACTATACATACAGTTACTTTCTCTTAGTTCAATGAGAAGAAGTATTTGTTTAGAAAAGTTATCATGCCTGCATCTTGTACTCTGAACAACTACTATGAAGACAACAATATGCATTGTATTAATTGTCATGGCTGTCCTACTAGCCTGTTTTGAAAGAGTCGCATTATTTCTTTCTTATTAAAATTAATAAAATTTAAAAATAAATTAAAATTAAAGAAATAAACAAAAATTAAAAAGGCAAAAGGTTCACGGGGAGATTTGTATATATAATTCAAAAGCATTTTTGGAAGAAATTACTGCTCATAATGATGATGGAGTTGTCTAAAAGAAACAAATACTGTTTCAAGAAAACTGGTGAAGGACATATAAGAAAAGCTTTCCACTCCTGGAGATCAAATGAAAGTCAACCTTGAAATTACTGCTATCCCTGATAGTAGGGAGTTTATTCCAGGCTGAAATTATATCTGTATGGAAAATAGAATCAAAGAAAGACCCTTTCTCCCCTGTTTAACGCCCCCCCCCACTTCCTTTGATATCCTCTTACTTCTTTGGAATTCTTAGCCCACTTCTTCTAAAGTATAAGAAAATCAGACTGAAGCACCTCATACCCACAGAATAGGAAGGATTGTCTCCAAGACATTTGAGGAGAGTGGGAGGCACTGGGGATGGTCACTCATGCTTGTGTTTATGAATCTGATCCTGTGCTCCTGTGTAGAGGCACACCATGCCAAGAGCCTGTTCCCAACTCCCAGGCCATCACACGCAATTTCATTCTGGCACTGTAACAGGTCATCCCACAGTGACCCCATCCAAAGTATCACTTCATGAGTAGTTGCACCATTAGGAAATTGTTAAGGCCAGGCACAAGGGTACATGTCTGCAAGTCCATCTCCTTGGGAGTTTGTGGCAGAAGGATTGCATGTTTAAGGCAGCCTGAGCAACTTAGGGAGAGCTTGGCTCAAAATAAATGTACATATTTGAAAAATATTAGGGTTATGGCTCAAATTTGAAAAAGGTTGGTGAAAAAAGAAATTAAAAAAGAAAGAGAACAAGAGAAAGAAAGGGAGAAGAGATGAGGAGAGAGGAAAGGAAGAAAAGAGATGGGAAACGATGAGAAGAGAAGGAAAAGAGTGGTTAAGCCACAATCTTTTTCACAAGTATTTTTAACTAATATTGATTTGATCATTTATGCTCTTCCAGTGCCTCAGGAAATGAAGACTGCAAATGGATTTCATAGGTGGCACTGGTAGGAAATTTGATGACAAGCGAAGAAGGGTAGGGAAAGGAAGGAAGTCAGGCTGAGGCATGTTAGCAGGCAAAGGCCCCCCAGGGCAACTCAATTCTTCAGAAAAGCTGGGAGGCTCTGAAAAGCATACCTCACATGGCCTCATCCAGAGAAGGGGCTGGAGCATCATCTATTCCTGCACCTTGTTTGGTTTAGGGCTCCCTCTGGAGAGAGCGACTTCTAGATGTTATGAATGGTAGCTTTGAAGGCCAGCTCCAACAACCAGAGTACAGTTCCTGCCACAAGCGTACAGATGTTTGTGTCTGGGAAAGAAAGTGGCTGAGAAGACCAGGCTGACACTGAACCAAGGGCCTTATGTTTATATTAGGTCCAATTCCTGTATTGAGCTTAGGTCCAATAACCTTTTAAAGTGCAATCTCCTATGATCTTCATGATACAGGTATGGAAGCTAAGGCCTTAGAGTTTGGCCCTGTGTATAAGATTCAGTTGGTAGAAAACTAGGAAGCTGCTCTGAGAAATCAACACTTAGGAGTCAATGGATCAAGCTCTTAATCATATTTACTTGATGTGTTATCTACAAATACATTTAGGGATTTCTAGCTCCATGATTCTTGAATAATTCACAATATGAGTACTGATATTTTCATGAAAACAGCAACTATTGCTCTGGATTTAGAAACAATTTTTGAATCTACCATAGAAGATTAAAATATCTATGATAATATTGCATGGCTCAAGAATAAGATTGATTCAGCTGTGTGATCTTTGACAAAGAAGCCAAAAGCATGTGCTAGAGGAAAGATGGTCTATTCAGCAAGCAAACCCTAATGCTAGGAAAACCGGTGGTCTGCTTGTAGAAGATTAAAACTGGACCCTTATCTCACCACATAAATATTAAATTGAAAGAAAAATGGGTCGAGGATCTAAAGACTAAACCAGAAACATTAAACCTACTGGAAGATAAACTAGGTAAAATACTAGTAGCCATAGGTACAGGAAAAGATTTCCTAAACAGAACCACAAAAAAAGTAATAGCAAGAGCTAACAAAAGGGATTATATCAGACCTAATGGCTGATGTACAGCAAAAGAGTCAAGCAGTAGAGTGAACAGACAACCTACAGAATAGGGGGGAAAAGAGTGGCCAGCTATTCTGAAATACATGAAGAACTTTAAAAAGTTAAATCGCCTGAAGTTAAAGATCCAGTCAAGAAATAAACAAGAGAAATGAACAGAAACCTTACAGCATGAATACAAATGGTCAACGAACATATGAAAAAATGCTGAACACCTCTGCCCATTAGAGAAATACAAATTAAGACAATACGAAAACCCATCAGACTTCAGGGGAAAAATGGCAATCATTAAGAAATCAAACAAGAACAAATGCTAGCAGGGCAGCAGCAAATCCTTCTTCATTGTTGCTAGTAACGTAAACTAGTACAACAGTTGTGGAAACGTGTATAGAACTCTCTCACCAAACTTAGAAATTCCATGTGACCCAGCTACCTGCTGTCTGGGTGTAGTGTCTTCCTCAAAGAGCTGAAGACATCACACTGCAGTGGCACCAGTGTTTATAGCTGCACAGGTCATAATAACTAAATCCTGAAGACAACCTGTATATCAGCGGTTCTCAACCTGAGGGTCGCGACCCCCATGGGGGTCGAACGACCAAAACACAGGGGTCGCCTAAAGCCATCGGAAAATACATACTGAAACCCATGCTATGCCATGGTGAAATGTTATTTATTGGAATTAGTAATTTAATAATAATTAGTAAATTATTTTTTGGTTTGGGGTCACCTCAAATGAGGAACTGTATTGCAGGGTCTATGGCATTAGAAAGGTTGAGAACCACTGCTATATATCCTTAACTGAAGAGTGGATGAAGAAAATGTGATTTCTATACATAATGGATTACTACTTGGCTATAAAAAATGACAACTTTGAGATATTTCTAGGAAATTGGATGCACCTGGAAAATATACCAGATGCACAAACTTATATACCATCTAATATCTCTCATTTGAGGGAGGCAAAGTACAAATAAAGAATAATAAAGGATGGACAGAAGTGGACAAGGACATAGATCTGTTCTAATAAGGAAAAGAACCCAGGAAATGAGAGGCTGAGGATATAGGGGAGAGGAAATAAAAACAACAAGGTTATGCTCTGTACAGGAAACTAATAACCTCAATGAATGTAAATACTGTATGTCATCACATGAGCTAAGATTAATAACATAAATAAGAATGA
This sequence comes from Myocastor coypus, assembly GCA_004027025.1. NCBI lineage: Eukaryota > Metazoa > Chordata > Mammalia > Rodentia > Myocastoridae > Myocastor > Myocastor coypus. Next base: position 20,532 of record PVJA010006663.1, on the reverse strand, counting down.
AAATTGGGAAGGGAAACTAGAGGGGGTAGAGAATGAGAAAGTTATTTAAAAAAATAACCTGTACTATGTACATGTAACTATTTCCCAAGATAATTGTGAACTACATCTAAAACACGTACTAATAAGATAAATTTTAACAAAAGATAAGACCAGTATATGCACACAATGTTCCATTTGTCTCTAAATCTGCATTATAAATTTATATAAAAATTAAAATGAATATGAAATTACATGTCCATCTAAAAATATTTTTTATTGATTTATTTATTCAGTACAGGGCCTGGCTATACAGCTCAGGCTCATAGGGATCCTTCTGTCACGGCCTCCCCAGTGCTGGGCTTCCCAGAGTGCACCACCATGCCCAGTTTTAGGGACTGGCATGGCACACCCAGGGTTATGGGACCAGCACAGTATGCAGTACTCAGGATCAAACCCAGATCCCTGCACTCGCCAAGCAGGACTTAGACCACCAAGCTATTTCCTCAGCCCTATATGCTTCTTTAGAGAGGGGAAGAATTTGTAAATTTGGAAAACACTTTTCTTTATTCACGGCATATGAGATCTTTTTGTAAGATTATAATTTGTAGCTATGTCACCCTATAGTCTATAATTCATTTACTTAATTCCTATTTTCCATCACATAAACATAATGAGAACATTAACTTGTTCCCATTTGATAAAAGGCTCAAATAAGAATAGCAGTTATAGCGCTAGAGTTTTAGGAATCTGAAGGACGTGTACCGTAATGCATTGAAATTGCCCTGGCTTCTGCGGGAAAAACAACTTCCATCGCTGCTTCTCCTGCCAGTGAGGCACATTCATCCACCCTCTGGGTTAAAAATGCTTTTCGAAAAGCCTGCTGGGCACACCTCACCTCAGCCTACTTTAGAAATGGCACATGTTCCAAATACAGGTCCTATATCCTCAGGCTGTCTTCATGAACCTGCTGCCATAATTCTTTACTGGTCAGAAGTCCTCAGGGAGGGCCCTAGGTCTGGTCTGTGGCTATGTGATTTTGTAGTTGGTATTGCATGGCCGTAGTTTTCCAAGTCTCCCTGCTGTGGTTTTCTTAGTTCAATCTAGGGCAGACATACCCCATGCTGACAGCTACAACCCACACCCTTGAGTAAGCCCTCCTCCTAGAATATAAGCTGCACCTGCCACTTGCTTAACATCACTAGAGTATGGTAAAGGGAAAAGCATAAGAATCTGTCTTGGCAGACTGAAGAAAAAGAGGAGATTCTCTTGAAAAAAAGTGATGCAGGGAGCTGCCCAGATGTGAACTATCTCTGGACAAGGTGGCTTGGCAAGGGACAGGGTGGCACCTAGGTGCAGAGCACTTCAATTCCCTGAATACAAGCTTGGAAGACATTCAAACACCTATGTGAGATCCCAGATTCAGCCATTAATTGATTCCTGTTTGTCAAATCTAGGAGGTATCTGACACATTTCAAACCTCTTCGTTTATAAGAATTTGCTGCAGAACAATAGAAACCTAGCACACTTACCTATCAGAATTCTGAGCTTGACTAGCTCAGAATTCTGAGCCATCTGCTTAAGCCAGTGGGCCTGGAGAAAATCTGACATAAGCTGTGGCTTAGCAAAATAGTTCTGCATTTTTTTTTCCAATTCTTCCTAGTGCCATGAAAACGCATCTGGGCTGGGTTCAGCAGAAATGTTGAGAGACTCATGCAGAAAACACATAGCTTGGTGGCTCTGAGTCCAGCAAGTCCTAAACCACTGAGACCCCAGCCAGCATTGCTGCTGACCACAGGCACAGAAGGAAGCCTGCCAGGCAATAGCAGAGTTCAGTGCAGACCAGCAAAATATTTGGGAAACAACAAATGGTTGTCATCACAAGCAAACAAATTTTGAGGTGCTCGGTTACGCAACGTTTGTAGCAATAGATAATCATTATAGGAACCTACCAAGTAAAGCCAAGAAAGTTTACATACATACCTATGCAATTGCCTGTTCGGATTTTTTAAAAATTCAAAAGGCTTAAAGGCAGAGAAGGGCAGACAGTTTGCTAATGAGAGGAAAGAGATAATATCCTAACAACCTCTTGATGAAAGAAAACTCATTTTCCTGTAACTCAGAAATACATTTTTAAAATTTTCTTTAGCATATTATGCAGCACCTTTAAGTGATAGCAAAAGTGAAGGTTGTGCACACAATTCGTGTAAGCTCACTACAGAAGTGCTTCTTTTCTGGGCCATGATCATTTTGGAGTCTGGCTGTGCTTGGGCAGGAGTATTTGGGGAAGATTGGGAAGGACAGAAAATACATGCAAATGAGTAGATGATCCCCCTGCACACCTTCCATATCTTACACCCCTACATTACCACACACATCCTTCAGGCAACACAGGCCCTTAAGAAGTCTGCCCTTTGGGTAGAAATGGGGGTTTGGTGGTTGTAGGTAGGGAAATCCAGTATGGAAGCTGCTGAAACAAGCAACAAGAAAACAGTTGTTTCAGTGACTAAAAGAAAGACACATGCAGAGTACGTTAGGATTCTAGACGCACAGCTTGGTGCAGGCGGTGCAGCAAACAGAAGCTCTGGGTGACATCAGATCAGACTGCGTTCTCCCACAGGACTGCACCACTCTTTCTGTCACTCACAAATTCACCACTGGAAGTAATATGATACAGGCAGCATCATAATTCAGTTTGGAGCCACTAAATGTCAATAGACAAAATGCCCCAAAAGATTTTTTTTTTTTTTCCTTTATGTGATTTTTGTTTCCCGGTTTGGAAGATTTAAATGACAGTGTTTCCACAGTCTAATTATCAATTGGTTTCCTTGTAGACAACTAAAATATCTTGCAGTGTTTTGTTTCCCCACTAAGCTAGCTAAATGAGGCCTATCCAAATAGGTCTGCATTTAGATTTTCAGGTTCCATGCATATTTCTTCTAAAATTTTCATTGCCAGATAGAATGAACCTAGGGATATGGTTGAAACATGAGGGGAAAAAAAACAGTCCCCGGGAGCACAGCAGCACCACTTACTGACAGACGATACTGCTCCTTTAGGGCTGGGGTGTAGCTTTGTTAATTCCACATGTGCATAGCATTCACCAAGCCATGAGTTTCTTTATAGAATATTATGTCTTTGCAATAATTCGTGGGATCCCACTTTATGGTTTCCGCCAACATGTTCCTTGGCAGTCTTTCGGGGCCTTCTGATTCTGTTCTGGGTGGTCTCCTTCTTATAATGGTGCCCAGACAACAATCCAATAAAAAACTGCACCCTGGAAAAGGATCTGGTCTGCTGCTTCCAGGCCGTGGAAGATGAATCCAGAACCACCCGAAAGCTTTAATCTGCCTGACATTACACTCAAGTGAAGGGCTTGCCAGCCTAATCACTCGCCTTCTACTCAAATTTTGGCTTCATAAAGCCAATTTTATTCAAGAATTTCCTCAATTTCATGATCTTTCATCTTTAATATGATGAAATTCCACCTCTCTATGCTTACATCCACTCACCCCTAATCCAAGTTCCTCTTCTCCAAAATTTCCTGAAGTATGAAGTGAACACGGTAAACAAGCAGGACCCAGGTTGTAGCTGAAATTTAATAACTACTAACAAACAGGATTCTTCCTCAGAATCTTAATTTGAGATGTAGAACTAAATTACAGGTTGAAAAGGTCATTCTATAGTAACTTTCACAGTCCGAACTGAAAGTGCTAGGACCTTGAAGCATTGCTTAACTTTGGCTTCTTTCTTTCTCTTCCTTCCTTCCTTCCTTCCTTCCTTCCTTTCTTTCTTTCTTTCTTTCTTTCTTTCTTTCTTTCTTTCTTTCTTTCTTTCTTTCTTTCTTTCTTTTCTTTTCTTTTCTTTTCTTTCATTCCTTTCTCCTCTCTCTCTCTCTCTCTCTCTCTCTTTTTCATGTATCTAGTACAGAATCTACAAGGTCTCACTATGCAGACCAGACTTGTAGTGATTCCCCTGTTTTCAGCCTCCAAAGGGCTGGGATTATAGGCATGCACCACCACACCCATTTTGAACTCTCTCAGCATGCCCTAGGGGTAGGGCCAGTACGGCACACTGGGGATTGAACTCCAGATGCTGCTCCTGCCTAAGCAAGCACTTTAATCCTCTGAGCTATCTGGCTGGCCCTGGTTTGTCATTTCTGGGACTAATACTACTCTGCTTTCTAATTTTTTAATTTATTAATTTATTTATTTATTTTTCTTGTTTCAGAACCTTTGTTTATTCACTCATTTTCATGGCTGGCTCAGCCCACCCCGAGGGCAGGGCTGGCACAGCATGTGGTGCCGGGGATCAAACCGCAGTCCCTGAAGCTGCACAAGCTTTCCAAAGCAGGCGGTTTAGACCACTGAGCCATCCTGCTGGGCCTACTCTGCTTTCTAGATGGGATAATTCTTTGCATATTTTTCATATGCAAGCTCATCCTATCAATTCTGAGTCTAACCAGGCATATTTACTGTCTGTCAAATGGCAATTAACCATAATTTTCCATAAACATTAAAACTTATCTTTGCTCAGGGGAGAAAAAGAGAAACCACCCCTAGAATACATTTATTTCAGATTCCATTTATTTGCTGTAACACATTTTTGTTAATTCTAAGTTAGGCACCTGATTACAATGCAAAGAAAGCACCACAGTGCAAAAGGAGAGCAGAAGAACAATACCTTGCTTTTAGAAGAGAAACCTTAGTTTGCAATTAAAAGTCCTCATCTACTTTTAGGATAAAACACTGAATTATATTCAATTTTGTACATGATTACTCAAATGCAGCCTATTTTCAGTAAAAAATTTAGCAGACCTTTCAGAAAAATTCCACTATGACTTTAGGATTTGTCATTTTCATTTTCAAAAATATCTTTAGTTCAAAGGTCCAAGACAGTGACAAATTAGCAATAGTCACCCATCACTTATAAAAATCATTAGCTTTTTCCTGCCCCACTTGTCAAACTTTACAAATAATGTCATAGCAGGACTATAATTAACTATAACAGTCATATTCACAATATGCAATTTAACGACAATGATATAGATAAGAACTGTTTTACCACAAAGCTATTTCCCTGAGACATTTGCACTTGCCTATCCATATTAAAAATGGCACTCAAGGGTAAGCATCAGTTAGTAGCACAAATTCAACTGAAAAATAATCCATCTAAAAGTATAACACTTTCCACTGAAGGATAGTTCACACAACCCAAAACATGTATCACACAGGTGCACCTAAGATGTGTTTGTTACCACACTTGGCCATTGAGCGTGAAGAATTTTGTTTCTGGGCAGTCATTGTGGTGTAGGCATCTGAGTTACATAGAAATATTATACGCAGTCAGACAGGGCAAAGACCTCTAAGAAAACAGCAAGGAAGACAAGATGGCCTTGCAAGTTTGGAAGAAATAGACCTCAAGACAAAAGAGTAAGCAATTGCAGTCACATATTTCCCTAGGGATGGGCATTAGGGATTGATATTCTAAATAGGTATCAATCACCTTGAAAGAGCCAGAAAGAGTCACTAACACTACCCTCAACAGGAAGAGCCCCTTTTTCTTTGTACCTGTGTGCCATATGACTCTTTTCCCCATTACATCCTGATTTAACTAATTTTTCCTGAGCAACTGTACTTGTAATCTTATTGGCTGACCATAGTTTTGCCCCGCTTCATGTGCCAGTTTCCATGCTTCCCACCTTAAACCCGCCTCACCACATGGTTTTGCTCTATACAAATCCCTACAACTGGCAGATTCCTGAGCAGCCTACTGGGCTCCCCCTTCTGTCCCTCTCTCACACAGAAGCTTTCTTTCCCCAGTAAACATTTTCTGCTCTTAATCTGTATTTGTTCCTAAAATTTATTCTTCAGTTTTAGAGAACACAAATTCTTCCCAAGTACTTGTCAGGTTGGGAGTTTCATTCCCATATGTCATTTGGAAAAAAAAGACATATGGGAATTCCCTTGCCAAGGAAATCTTCATATCTTCATAGCCACATCCACAGGGTGCTGGGAAGCTGCAGCAGCCCACACTGCTTTACACTGTCCAGTTGATGCTGGTGCTGCTCATGGGTACCACCACTTGAGGAAAAGGAAAAGGTGAACAATAAAGGTTGCTCAAGACATTTTTTTTCTCAAAAGACTATATTCTGCCCTACCTTCAGAAAAAATGTAAACTCATCTTTAAGAGAATAGATTATAGTTTATAGTTATTGTACTTGGGTCCTTACTACTCCAGAGAGAGAGAGAGACAGACAGACAGACAGAGAGACAGAGAGAGAGAGATGGAGAGGCAGAGAGAGACAGAGAGACAGAGAGAGATAGAGACAGAGAGAGATGGAGAGAGACAGAGACAGAGAAAAATATGGTTTGCAACTTAGCAAATCAAAGAGTGGGATGTATGTACATTAATACTGACAGAACTAACGAATATTGTTGTCTTCACACATCTTAAATATAAGCTATGATTCATTAATGATGTTGCTGAAATTGCCCACAATCAGCCAGTCTTTATTTGTTTCTGAACATCAGAATTCATAGTACTTAATGAGTCCTGGATGGTACCTGTAGAACAGCGTACTTCTTCATCAGTAAGTACAAGATCTACGGAGTCTCACTACACAGATCAGACTCGTAGTGATCCTACTGTTTTCAGTCCCCTAAATCCTGGGATCACAGGAGTGCATCACCATGCCCAGTCTTAGTCTCCATCTCAGTGCACCCCGGGGGCACTGCAGGCCAGGTAAGAACCCCAGTCCCTGCATCTTCCTAAGCAGATGCTTTAGTCTGCTGAGCTATCTGGCAGGCCCTATCAGCTACATAATTTGAATAAAGTTCACAACAGTGTTTTTAAATTACATTCTGTTTTAGAATGCCAAACCCAGTGGGTGCATTGCCTACCCAGAGCCGCACAAACGTCCACATTATATATAAGCAACATTTCTCTACGTCTGTGAAATTCCTGTACAGGCAGTGGACCCGAGAATCCAGGTCACTGTCCCCAAACATCTGCACTTAAACATTACACATCTGGAACAAGAAAAGTTAAAAAAGCAGAAATTAAATACCCCCAGGCTGCAGTCACTTCCCTGAGAATGAAACATTTTGCTTTTAAAAAGCAAATTAAGGTTTCAAGTACAGACAATCAGATAAAGCCAGTGGATCAAAACATAATTAACTGAAGCATTTGTGTATCAAACATTATCTGAAGAGATTCATTCAAATTCTATTCCATACAAATATTCAGTCACTGGGAATTAAATGGGTTCAATGAATTCACAAGGATTTCACCCCACAGCAAATCACTAAAAATTATAAAAGAAAAAGAAGAGAAAAGAATGAAATGCAATCAAGAAAAGATAATGAGGCCAATTAAGCTTTAAGTGACAACTTCTTTGCTCCAGAACACATTTTGTCAGACAGATAAAAACAAAATGGCCATTCTTTCTTCTTACTGCTGTGAGGGGATGGGCTATTTGAAGTTTAGAATCTGATAGCTTTTAAAGAGCCAGCGTCAGCCGGGCGTGGTGGCTCACGCCTGTAATCCCAGCATTTGGGAGGCTGAGGCAGGAGGATTGGTGCGAGTTCGAGACCAGCCTAGACTACAGAAGTGAGCTCAAGGCCAGCCTGAACTGCATAGCAAGACCCTGTCTCAAAAAGACAAAAAAAATAATAATAAATAAATAAATAAATAAATAAAGAGCCAGCGTCACTATTGGCATGTGTGTCCCTGTAGGAAATTGTTCCCTTCCTACTGCTTAACTTTTTCTCAGACATTCTCCTGCACTGTGAGGCTGTGAATTCAGGGGAGAACTGAAACAGCGCACTCTCGGTATTTTAGCAAAACGATACATCTACCAGCATGGTCCCAACCAGTGGCCCAAAGCCATTGGTGAAAATGATATTCCTTTGCTTAGTTTTGTTTAACTATCACTGGCTTCTAGTAAACTAAATGTCATTCTCATGTCTGGTAGGAGTTTGTAATATTTTGCCCCCTTTCTGGTTAATCGAGTCATATGCATTTGCAATTCTAAATACCGCAAATGAAACTTTTTTTTCTTACCGAGTGTTGTCACTTGTGAATCATATTCTTTTCTAGCTTCTGTTTACTATAAACAACCTTTTGAAAAGGAGCTCCATTACTCCAACTTTTACCCCGTAGCTCAGTTTATTCCATGCATGGCCTTAGGATCAATCTGAAATAAATTAATATATCTATCACAGATAGAACTTGTGCCGCAGACACCTGTGCTTCCCCCAAGAGGAGGAAATGTGCTACTTCCACATATCAAAAAATACCAAGAATGACAGTACAGGTTCAAATCAACTAAAATTAAAGTTTTGCCTGGAAAATTAGTGCATATATGAAATTGGCTTGCAAGTTGAAATGGAGTATTTCTATTATTGTGTCTGCATCTATAGTGCATTTTGATTATTAATTTAACTTAAAGACAAAGATGTATTGGCGACCTTCATAGACTTTCTTGCACAATGAAAGGGAATATGGAGATCACTGAAGTATTAAGCACATTACCTTGAAAAGTAGAACACATCCCTACTAAACACAGAGGATATACTGTTTAGAGCACTGTTCATATGTTAAAATTTATTTGATCATGTTAAAAATATATCAGTGTAATTACAGATATAGAACTCAGTGAGAAGTAAACAAAAAGCATAATTCCAACTTGCAGACTGCAAAATTACATAGAATAAATTATTCTTTAAGTAGGTACAAATGTAGTTTGCTTTGGCAATGAGGACGTTTCTTGACATTGCACCGGAATTACAATAAGCCAGTTGAAGAGGAAACTAGGCCAATGAAAATCTAGTAAATTCTCTTCATCAGTGCTTCCTACTTAGCAGCAGGGATGCTATGTGTCATTTTGAGTTATCTTTCCTTGGGCTGTCCTAATGAATAAAGAAAGAATTTATATTTTATTCTATAACTTATTTTCCTTTCAAATTCCCAAATAATAAACATTTATTTAAAATCTAGGTAATTTTAGTAAGAAAAAATCAGAATGAGGAATAATGCCTTTTTCATAGATTCTTCAAAATGCTCTGCAAACACTTTGAAGTTTGATTAGCAGCAAAGCATTCATCTAATCAAAGCCACCCTCTCCCACATGTATATGTATACATACCATACATCAATATATGCTATACATCTAAGTTAAATCTGACAATTAATAGTTGTTCCCAGATGCTGTGCAAGGTTATAAATACTGTCTACATTGAATCGTGGTTCAAGACCACTAGCACCCAAGTGGTTAAGAGAACCAATCATTTCTTTAAAAAAATTAATATGTTTTAAGATTTAAAAATTGGGGCTATAGTGAATTACCCAATATATTATTCTGCGTCCTATAATTCTCTTTATCTAAAACTACATATACGTGGAAGTGTACGTGTCTCTCAGTATAGTTTCAGCAATCTTGAGAATAAAATGTTTCTTTGAAAAATATAACAAGTCCTAGCCGGGCATGGTGGTGCACGCCTGTAATCTCAGCACTAGGGAGGCTGAGGCAGGAGGATTGGTGCGAGTTCAAGACCAGCCTGGGCTACAAAGTGAGCTCAAGGCCAGCCTGAACTGCATAACAAGACCTTGTCTCAAAAAGACAAAAAAAAAAAAAAAGAAAGAAAGAAAAGAAAAATATAACAAGTCCTTTTTTTTTTTTTTTTAACTTGCATGTATGGTTCCCCCCATCCATGCACAAGCAGATGAATTGCACAGCATTTTCTCCCAGGAATACCTTGACAGCCCAACCATCTTGCATAGAGCAACTGCTGGCAGGGAACTCCCTAGAACTAAGGCTGGGCTGTTGTGTAGCCCTGCACAGAGCCTCCTGAAAAAATGTCCTGCAGGCTCCATGGCATTTTGCTCTTTGCCCTTCTATCCCCTTCTGCAGACAGTTAGTCCTTGGACATCTTTCAGCAGTGGTTGAAATCAGAATTTAAACTTCTCCAGGAAAATCAAGGGCATCCAAGATGCATTTTCATCTCTTGCTTGGGTGACTCTTGGCCCCCCATGGATAGGAGTGATACCTAGAAGATTGAGAAATGGAAAGAGTTCTCATTCATCATAAATACTGCCATCTGCACATTCAGCTTCAAAACCTGTGACTCAGGTACCTAAATAATCACATCACAATGAATGAAATGTGGTTCTCTCTACTAGCATAAGAACATTTCTAGAAAGTTGTCTTTTACTAAAATCTAGTGCTAACAGAGTTTATCAAATTATCAACTATGAGAAGTGATCTTCCTTCATAGTTTAAAAATAAGTATTTTTTTTGTGTATGTGTGAGGCAGAGTCTCACTATGTAGTTTAGGTTGGCCTAGACTCACTAAATAGTCCAGACTGGCCTCAAACTCGGTGATCCTCCTGCCTCAGCTTCCCACATTCTGAGACTACAAGTATGCAGGATCACATTCTCTGTAGCCATTCAAAAGTAGCCTGAACATTTGAACAGCCATGTCTTAAAATAAGTACTTTACATGTCTGTTGAGCACAGCAAGTAATGATTATTGATTCAATGTAGATTTTATCTTATCTTGTATATTATCATTTCTCAAGGTGTGTCTCATTGTCAAAAATCAAATACTAAGTGCATCTTGAGCTGGGGAGATAGCTCAGTGGCATAAGCACCAGCCTTACAAGTACAAGATCCAGAGTTCAGTCCCCAGAACTGCAAAAAAACTAAAAAAAAATTAAAAAATAAAATAAAGTGCCTCTCCTCCTCCCTAAGTATGTTCATAAAGGTAATATATTTGCTATCTATTCATTGAGTCATACTCCCACAAAAATGATAAAATTAAAGCACACTTGGCTATGTCCTTCTGGTAAGGAAACTATGTATATACAACACAAGTAATCATATCATCCTATAGGTAAGTAAGAATGGAGCTTGCTCTGGAGCCAGTGATGAGGCTGTGGAGCCTGCTTGGTCCTTCTTTCACTTGTCCCACTCTCAGCCTCTCAGCTCAGTCCTTGTTTCCCCTTGCTTTGGTCAGAGGTCCTCGTAGCTCTCTGTTATTTCAATAGTTCCAGAAATGTTCTCCAAATATAGGCAACACATGGGTGATGTGCAGTCTGAACCTAGCTCCACATCCTTCCTACCTAAAGATCAGCCCTACAGCCTAGGCGGAGACTATACAGGGTCAGAGTTTAAATGGTTCAGTAACCAGCGGAGTGATCTGTGGGAGTCTGAAACAGTTCTAAGCTGAAAAGTCCAATAATAAAATCATCACCCATACAATTCCTCTGGAGAGACTGTCAAGCAGAGTAAGTTATGGCCATTTCACAATGATGTCAATGTTGATGATGACAAGAAAATCATGACAGTGACGGTGTGAGGAGCAAAGCTGTGGAGGCCTGGCATGGCAAATCAAAGCAATGTTTCCCATCCCCAACTGCATAGCTAGCTAAAATTGCTCAACTTGTGTCCCATAGACATTATGCATAAAAACAGGGTCAGCAGAGCTCTTTCCTATAGGACTCCTTGCAGGCTTTAATATGGCAATGAATGTCAAAATTTTCCCAAAATAAAACATTGTACAGTAGCAGTATATTTGGTCACATAACGTTATTTTTCCGCAAACATCTATTACCTTTGATAATACTGATCATTCTACAGATGCTGCTTGGGTAAAATAACACCGATTCTATGTACAAGCTCTAAATTTCTCTGTATGTCTTATGACATTAAACATGCCCAGGCTTCGTAGAAAACTCATAACTGTTTTGATTTATTAATTTTGGGTTGTTTTTACTAGTAAACTGTAATATTCTTCCAATAATGTTCCTAGCAACCAAACCAGGAATATCATAGCTATGTGTATTTAAAATGTTAGTACCTATTTTTATTAACACTTATTAAGAAGTGCATGGATTGATGTGAATTTTAAATATGATTTAAAAGTAATTTAGAGAATCTTTTACTTATTTATTTGTCTTTTTGAGACAAGTTTTTACTACACAGTTTAGGCAGGCTTTGAACCTACTTTGTAGACCAGGCTGGCCTTGAATTCACAGCAATCTGCCTAACTCTATCTCCTTAGTTCTGGGGTTACACATGTGTAGCCTCACCCCCAGCGCTGGAGAATCTTAAAAATTTAAGGTCATAAACAAGTTACCTGAATTTTACTGTTCAAATCATGCATTCCTATTTTTCCTATAGTTCCAAATGTAACCATGAAGAGTTTTCACCTTACTGACAGAGCATCTTATCTGCTTTTATAAGAAAATTGGTAATATCTTTTAATCAAAAAGTACATTTTCAGAATCAAATTTTTTAATTGATAGTGGAAGTAAAAAGCAGTAAGCATGGGCTAGAAGAACAGTTCAGCACTCTAAGTGCCTGCCTGGCAAGCATAAGGGCCTGGGTTTGATTTCCTATACTGCGTGCCACGTCAGCCATGAAAACAAGGTATGGTGGGGCATGCATATAAGCCCCACACTGGGGAGCCTGAGACAGGGGGATCACTATGGCTCCAGCCTGTGCAGGGAGACCCTGTATGCAATAAATAAGTAAATAAATAAAAGATTAAAAGCATAAGCATAAATTCCAGGGAAAGATAATTTTATAAAATAAGTAAAAAATAAGAGTTCTTACAAAAGCTTAAGCTTATTCAATTTTTGTTTTCTTTTTCTTTTTTAATTTATCAATTAGTGTTTGTGGACCTAGGAATTGAATCCAGGCTCGTTGCAATGAGCTACACCAGGCCTTTATCTTTTGATGCTGATTTATTTATTTATTTATTTATTTTTATTTAGAGACCATGTAGCTATGTTGCAAGTTGCTTAGTCTTCACTTAAACTTGCAATCCTCCTGTTTGAGCTTCTCCAAATGCAGAGTGCAGGTATGTGTTACCAAACCTGGTTCCTACATTTTTTTTTATCAATTTATGTTGAGTTAATTTCCTTTGCTACACTACCAGCCAAGAACACTTGAAGTCAAATGCTGAGAGTTAAGAACTGAGATATTCATGATATGTGGGTAAGACCAGATATATTCAATCTTCAAGTAAAAACTGAAACTGAAAAATCTCCCCAGGTATAATAGGAGGAGAGTGATTTGGAGATGATAATTTCTACTAACAATAGACCCTTGGAAGATAAGAAATACTCAGCATTTGTTTGCAGCTATAAATCACTAGAGAATTAAATTTACAAGGATTGAATTGTGGAAATAAGACAAGAATTTGAATAACCTTATGTGTGATTCATAAGAATGTAAAGTAGCTACTTTCTGTTTGAAGAGAGACTATAACAGCTGCTCCTAGCAAAAGACAGGCAACTCAAGGGGTATGATCAGATCAGAACATTTACATTTCAAAAACTTATCATAGTAGAAGACACCCTGGCATTAGCCCCTTCAGACTCCTGCAACACTTATTTCACCATTCTTATTAGCTTCCAAAGTACTTCCAACAGTCTATTTTCAAGAGTGTCTACAACTGTGCCATAGTGAATGTTGTAACGTCCTGAACTGATCCAAAACATTACCTTTTGTTCTCGTGTTTGGCTTTGGGGAAGAGCCAGATGTTGCCCAGTGTCAGACCTACTCAGTAAGGTGGACAACGACACACCATGGTGCGTGACAAAAATGGCCTTAAATATTTTGAATCAATTCAAGACATCAAGGCAGCCATGATAAAAATTTTTAAAAAGACTTCCAGAATGGCTTCATAAAGTGGCAAGAATGATGGCCCAAGCATGTCCACAGCCCAGGGACCAATCAGCACAAAGTGACTTTTACTGTAGTAATTTTTAAAATTTTTATTTTAAACATTCAGCACGTCTTTTCATCATACTGCTTTTTTTAGACCCATGTTTAAATCTAACCTAATCAAAGATTTTTGTATGAACATGTTTAAAATTAAAGTTTTTTGGGCCCGGTGGGATGGCTCAGTGGTCTAAAGCGCCTGCTTGGGAAAGCTTGGGCAGCTTCAGGGACCGTGGTTCGATCCCCGGCACCACATGCTGCACCAGCCCTGCCCTTGGGGTGGGCTGAGCTGGCCATAAAAATTAGTGACTAAACAAAGGCTCTGAAACAAGAAAAAATAAATAAATAAATAAATAAATAAATAAATAAATAAATAAATAAAAAATAAATAAAATGAAAGTTTTAAAAAGTAAAAAGAAATGCCCTGGAATTAAAGATGGAGAAATTTAATATGCTATCCTGTGATCTTATGTCATCTGTCACATTCGCAAGCACACCTTAGATCTCACCTGTTAGATGTAAAATTGTAATAGCCACTTTCTTCTAGGACTTCTTCAATCACAGTCTAGAATTGAGAAACCAATAAGCTTAGTACCGAAATAAAAGCAACAAAATAAAATCATTCAGAAATACTGCAAAGATCTCACCTGCATCTGTTTGTATGTTATTCCCTCCTCCAAATCAAAGCTGGTGGGTGGACCTGAGATAGATGAATTATAAAAAGTATGACTTTCAGTTTCCGTGTTCTTAGTTATACTTTATTGGCAATTATGACTTGAACTGCAGCAAAAAGAGGTCAATTTCTTAATAATAAAGATGACACTTAAATTCCACACTCTCTTTTTTTTGAATAGTAAAGTTCTTTGTTTCTCTTTACTAATTGGTCACTTTGGGTATGGCTATGAAACAATATGAAGATGTAAGAGTGCTGCTCCCAGTAAAGATTAACAATTAGGACTGTGGGGGGAGGGTGAAATTTTCTATTAAATAATTCTCATTAACTCACAGACAAAACTAGAAAAAATGTGCTGGAAAGAAAATAATTTCTCATATGAAGGCAGAAAAAGGGAAAGATAACGAAGATCTGACCCCTGCAGGTAACTGCCTAGAAAAAAAGTACACTTAAAAGACAACAACTTAGTTTTGATGGTTTGTCTTAATGTAACAGCAGCACCTTAACCCATCCAAAGCACTGTGGACGCCTTTCCCCTTGAATCAATCCACACTGACCTCATGTAGATGCCCACAAATTCCTCTGCTCTTTTGGACAGAATAAAGAGAATGAGTTGCAAACTGAGAAAGGCACAAAGATGTGAAGAGTGGTGGCTGAGTTTTAAAGCCAACTTTAAAGGCAGTTCCCCTATAGAGCTGATAGATTCTGTTGTGTTTCTTTTTGCCAAGCATGCAGTGACAACTCTTCAGCTCTGAGCAGGAAATCCAGCTGCCCTCCCTGGGAGGCAGTTATCAATGCACTCTCAGGTTTTGGAGGCTTCTCAGTCCTTCATCTTATTTGCTGTTACAAGCAGAAGTCTGGCCCATGGATGAACTTACCTGTCCTGGCAAAGACTTTGAACTAAGAGGTGTTATGCACACGGACCAATTCCCCATGAGGAATGTAATGATTACATACTGCAAGCATGTACAAGAAAAATGATGTTTTTAATAAAAGGAGCACATGACTTTAGACAACATTTGATCTTGCTCCTACGCTTTGCTCAAGGTCCATCTTAAATGCAGTGCTGTCTACTTGGGCATTAGCTTTATTTTGGTCACACAGGATGTAGGTTCAGTAAGATAGTCAGTAACCTAATTTGTTTAGGCAACATTTACAAAGTGAGCATTTTTCTATGCTGAAAAGAGGTCCAATCTTCATTTAACGTCAAAGGTTGCATCTCTGTTCATTTCCCTCAGTGAAATAACTATAGTTTATGAGGATTCAATAATTATTGAAGAATTCTTAAGCCATGGGGCAGTTGGAACACTTGTGAGGGTTCAAATGTAACAAGGGCAGAGGGGGTTAGCTGAGTTTGGGCTAGTGGACAGGTGCCACTATATTCACACGACACGTCCTATAAATCTACAGTGTTGGCATTCTTGTTTTTAAATTTTGCCTATTATTCATTATTTTATTACCATATTTTCTCTCCATTTTATAGGGAAGGACAGTGAAGTTCAGAGAAGTTAAATAAATTTGTCCAAGGTCGGCCTCTAAATAGTTGAACTGAGATTTGAATCTAGGCATGTAATTTTTTAGAACCAATACCTTTAGTTCCTAAGCTAGGTGAAATTTGTGACAAAACCAATATAAAATTAAACATGTCTAATGTGAATAATTCAGGTAAACTGCATTGCTTCTGTATTCCTAATACCCCTGATGATTTTGGACATTTGAGTTCCCATTAACAGACAAACAAGAAGACAATGTGTTTGTGTGTGTGTGTATGTGTGTGTGTGTGTGTGTGTGTGTGTGTGTGTGTGTATATATATATATATTTCACAAGCATAGAATCTGCTATTTGTTTATGGCATTAATCAGTGATCAAGGAAGCTGACACACTGTATACAGGGAATTTCTACATCCTTTCTATATATCCCTTCTGACTACTACCATCAATAACAAAAGCAAACTCTACTTTTCTTTTCAGCTGGAGAAAATACTTCAGGGTTAGCTATGGATCCAAACTTATATTTTGGTGAAAGCAATATTACCCATATTGATGACTGTTACCTGTGGGGTCATTTGGAGACAGACTGTTTTCACCTGATGAATGATGTAATAAGTGGTAATCTGCTGTGAAAAAGCTTGGTTCAATTGGTTCTGGAGATCCTTGAGATAACTGAAATAAAAGAAAAGCAAAATCCCATCTTACTTTATATTCAGAAATGAATGACAGGAGACTTCTGTCTGGGGCTTTCCATTTCCCTATGTTTCTGCATAGAAAATTTAGTGCCCAGGGGTTTTTAATCTTGTAAACAGATAAACCTTTCCCTTCTGAAAGAACTTATAAATAGGAAGCAGGCAAATTACAAAGAAAGCAAGTCAGACAATACGCCAGCCACATGAAAAAAAAAAAAAAATCCACTTTATAGATTTGTGAGAGCCAAAGAAAAATAGGCTTGGAAATAATGGCATAGGCCTGGGACATCAAAACATTATTTTTAATCAGCAGTAGGAAGAAGAAACTCCAATTATTCAACAAAACAATATGTTTAGTTCAAACCCTTTTCCAAATGCCTTCTTGTTTGACCAGAACTAACAAGTTTTTAATATATTTGTCTAAATTACTATTAATTAGTTTTAATCTCCAAACATTAGTCCTTAATGTGCTGAAGAAAAGAGCAATTCAACCAAGGACAAAATTTATTAAAGTTCAAACTGCTTAATGCTTTCTACAAAGCTGAAATTTTAAATGGAATTTTAGGCTATAAATATTTTGAAACTCCTTTTACTTTTAATTCCAAACCAACACTTCAGCTGGCAAAATTTTAATGCTTTATTTAATATAATTACTTTTTAAACTGTTAAATATTAATAAATCATAAGCAAATGGCATAATTTGGACGGTATAATAGTAGTTACTTTGGAGTCACATATTTGGTTTATAAGCTAAAATGTACCATTGTTCAATTCCCAGAAAAACCTGGCACCATATACTACAATGAAACAACATATACCTACCTTTGACCCAGTAATCTCACTCCCATTGATTGGTATGAGAGAAATGAGCACACACATCCATCATGAGGTATGCGTAAGAATGACCATAATGCCTTATTTATAATGACTAAAAATGAAAACCTTCTTATGTCAATAGACATAGCAGATAGGTGGTATCATATTGGGTTCATAAATGGCATTTACCATACAATCAAAAAGAAATCATTAGTATGTATTACAGTAATGTATATTAAGCAAAACAAGCTAGAAACAAAAGAAGATATAGTATGCAATTAATTTATTTTTCTGTGTTTGTAATTCTGGGGATCAAACCCAGGGCCTTGGCACTGAGCTGTAGCCCTAGCCCTGCATATTTTCACTATCAGGCAAAAGTAACTACAGGAAAAAGAGCTCATGGCAGAGAATGTAGCTTCACTAGAAGAGAGCCTTCTGTGGGCCTAGAAATATTGCTGTCAGTGGTAGCTATCAGATACATACATCTGTACATACTCATGTGTGGGAACCTCACTGTATGGATTATAAATTTCTTATTCAATAAAAATATTTCATTTTAGCAACCATTCCATCACCTGAAATTTGGATATAATAAATGCAGATCTTATCTGTTTTCAAATCTGCATGTTACCAAACACCTAATAAAAATGTCTCTATCTTGTTTTATATTTGAAATTTTATTTTCCTTGCCTCAATGATGACTGATAAAATTAATAACCCATGACAGACTTGTAACACTGTAAGATACTGTAATAGAAGACCCACGGTTACTTTTTATCAATGTCAGAGCTTATCCTGAGCATCTTGCATTTCTCATAGCCCAGTTAGTAGATCACTGTGACTGCAAGTGTTTTAATGTATCTCACGATGCTGAAAATAGTTTCCTAGTCTTAGCTTTCGAGTGACTTCAGATGGCAATGTTTTCCATATGGTTTAGCACAGGAGTGATCTGATAGCCTGAAATGCTCATGCTAATTATAGAAATCTTATTCACTTTATTAAGTATACTTTGGAATTCCAAAAATTTCATATCCTGGAAACATTTAAATCCTAAAGTAAAGTGTGTGAACTGTACCCTGGAGTGGTCAAGACTGTCATCATAAGATGACAAGGAAAATTTGTTACATTGACTTTAAACCTTGAGAGGGAGGTTTTGGAGGCTTCCACTTTAGGTCACATTAGCAATCACCTTCAGCTTAAGAACATGAAATCCTCACAGTGACGGGAAAGGGATGAAGGCAAAGATTAGAATTCACTAGTCTTGCATTTAAACCCAGACACATTTATTTATATTCTATGAACTTCTCAAACTGTCTTCTTTTTGCAGCTTGGTATCTAAATATAAACATTACTTCAGTGAACATTTTTGCACCTACTGTGCTGGACAGTATATTTTATGGTCTGAGAAAGACACTGGAATTATCTTGCTTTTTTCTTTCCTTTTTAGCACTGGGACTTGAATCCAGTATATTCACAGAGATTTACAGCCCTTCCCTCTTATTATCCTGTTTTATTTTTTTCAGAAGAACCTCTCATTTATTTTGGAATAGGATCTATGTGGCTAAATTGTTCAGAGTGGGTTGGATCTTGCAATCTTCCTATTTCAGCCCTCCAGAATGCTGGAGTTACAATTGCACACCAAATGTTTCTGTGACATCTGTACTCTGACTAGGAACATAGGTTAGTGGAATGTAAAGTAACAGGCTTTGATGCAACAAATCATCAAGTGTGAAATGGTGATGAGCTCTAAACTTCCAAAACACAGTCCTTCAACAGGACTAGCATGGCTTTCTGAGGCTCTGTGGAAGAAATGTGGCACCATGCCTTGAAGAATGGATTTGGGGGGACTGAAGGAAGCTATGTGGATATTACAGATAGGGAAATTAGTGTTAACTTTCAAGCATTGAATATTAATAACAAGATGATAAAAGAAATACGACATGAGCCCATGTTCTGGTGCTGTGACAACTGATTTGAAAGAGAAGAAAGCAAGTTCCACTCATCAATTCAGGAAGGTTTTTAAATCAACTGCTATATGCCAGGCACAGATCCCAGCAATGAAAAAAGCCACTGATGACCTGAAGTTGTCTCAGACTTGGCTGCTGACCTAGGGAGAGAATATCTCTAAGAAGACCACAGCACTTGTGTAAAATGTGAGAGTGCTGAATGCTTAAGAGTGGGTCTGAGGGTCAGGGAAGATTCCATAGAGTTTACTAAGCCAAGAAAGGCTTTGCCAAGGAAGTCACACCGAGGCCAAGAGCAGGAGTAATGAATAAAGGGTGGTCTGTGAAGAACCTTACAGTAGAGAAACGAAAGGGCCTGGTGGCTGGTGTGGAGATCACAAAAGGCAAAAGTGTTGTGACAAGTGGCTAGGCAGGGGCTGGACCACACAGGGATACGGGTGTCACGGGAAGAAGTTCGCATCTTATACTATAATCCCCTTCAGGTGTGCATCTGTGTGTGCTTGTGCATGTGTCTGAATGTGTGTATGTGCGTGTGAGGTGTGACACAGAATTATAGGGGGAGACAGACAGACAGACAAGCAGATGGACAGACAGACATACAGACGTACAGACATACAGATAGACACAGACACAGACAAGACACAGACCATTTTGGAACACATGGCTTCAATGCAAAGCAATGAACATAATAGTTTGAATGGAATTGGGGACTTCAGAGTGAACGCAGACAATAAAGAGGTTCCTTCAAAGAGCTTTTAAATAAGCAAGAAAGCTGGACCCGAGTATGTGGATGATGGCGTGGGAAGCCATCAACGTTTTTGAGTATATTAATAACAACATTTAATAACTAGTAATCTAATAAGGTAGATTAGAACACCAGAAGATCACCAAAGAAGTTGTAACAGTAATGCAAGAGAGGGGGCCCTGGGGCCGAGGGCCGTCCCAGGCTGTGCCCGGCAGGGAGGCGTGAGGCTATCAGGTCCAAGGAACAAGTTTCCAAGGTTGGAAAGATGTGACTTCTCTGTTTAATGAAGACGATGAACAACATCTACTTGAAAGATGTAAATCTCCCAAGTCCAAAGGAACTAACTTACGATTAAAAGAAGAGTTGAAGTCAGAGAAGAAATCTGGATTTTGGGACAGTTTGGTTTTGAAACAGAACACACAGTCTAAGAAACCAGATGAGA